>SNQJ01S0016565.1:300307-322470 GCA_010110895.2 Picea sitchensis | reverse complement strand
AGTTGGAAGCTAGACGTAGGGAACGTAGAAATCTCCCTTAGTTTCCAATACCGAATGAGACTTTATTATTGTATACATATTTTACCTTTTTTCGGATGCCTTGACACTGTATTTTAAGCCTTAGTACAGACTCAGGAACAACAACTTCAATCCCCCCAATGATCATAATGTATTTCTGATCTTCCTTTGTCAACACTCCTTGCTGATATGAACTCACCTCTGAGTTCATCTTCTCCATCATCTCCTCTCGCTGATTCAAACTCACCTCTGAGTTCATGAGACTGTCATACAGTCCCATGTTATCTCCCTTGCCCACCTAGAAACATGTGATTTCTTCTCTGCCCTCCTGGAAATCTATGGGATCCTCCAATGATCTCATCTCATTGCCCTCTTGGAAACCTGAATTTTTTGTTCTGCTCTCCTAGCAGTCTTTGAGATCATCTTGTGACCTGTTCTTATTTCCCTCGTGGAAAATTGAAAATTCTTCACTGCTCGCCTGGAAGTCTCTGAGATCTTCCAGTGATCTCTTCTCCTCATCATCACTGAGATTTCTCCCAGCTTCTGGTTCACACACATGAACCACTTCTTCTTCAACCCTGAGGTCTTCCACATACCTCAACCATTCATTCAACAACTTCCGCTGCTTTCAGGCCAATATCTCCTTGACTGGCCATTTCACTTTCGTTTTCATGGGCCATTCATATACCCATCGCGATTTTGCATCCTGCTGCATTCGAAATGCAAGCTCCTCCATCCTCGCTCTTATCTCGGTGAGTTCTTTGTCCATCTTAGCCTTGCTCTGCTATGGGTGGTTCTTCTTTCCACCACTTCCATGGACTTCAACAGCCATTTTCTTGTTCCTATCTGCCCTCCTGGCAAACTTGTTGCTGTCACTCTGCAACCGTGAGTGCTTCCTGCCTTTTCTTACAGTCGACCTAACTATCTATTTGTTGTTGTGTCTTGCAACAATCTCTTCAATCCTCTTCATATGAAATATATAGATGAAGTTTGGCTTTGATACCACAAATGATCGCAGACCCCCTGCCCTTGGGCCGAGATACGCACACAGGATCGATCTTCTTTGAATCCGTAGAACCGAAATAGATCTTTCAGGCCCTCACTGGAATCCCACGAATCCGATCCACAGGTCCTTCGGAAACCCCACCTATGCGAACAAGCACTAGGCGCAAGCTCCACCTTCTCCAACGACCATGGCGCTATGGCTGTACTGGGATTTCGGTAATCGAGATTCCATGAATCGCGACCCCAAAATCACTTGTCGCGCCAATCCCCAAACTCTAGAAACGCTCAACTCTTTCGGGATTTCGCGAACCAGGAGTTCGCGAACAGGGAGTTCGCGATGTAGTGAACCCAAAATCACAACCTCCTCTACTTCTCGAACCCTGAAATGCCGAAATGCCTAAATGGGCTCAACGGATCTGGCTCCTGGATATTCCTCTGAATGCTTTGGGGTTTTGCGATTTCGCGAGTCGGGACTCCATGTATCCCGACTCCTGGCCTCTCAAACACCTGGGTCTCGAAATGCCGAAAAGGGCGATCCACGACAAAGCATTACCGACTTTTCACGATTCAGGAAATCGTGATGCAGGCGCTCCCCCTGTTCTCCGTATTTCGAATCTCCAGGTCCTGAAATGCTGAAATCTACCTGACCATGGCTCACTTTTCGGGATTTCAGAATTCACGATTTTGCGATTTCGGCTGCAGATGGTTCTTGGTCCTTCAACCTCCTGGACCCCTAAATGCCAAAATTTTGAACTCCGAAATGGATGCTTCCTCCGGGACCACAGCCCTGCTCCAAGGACACGTTGCATTTCACAACTTCGAGGTTTTCAATGCATAGTGCCCCAGCTCCTTGTCATCGGGATTTCCGAAATGTTGAACCCCAAAATGCCGAAATACCAAAATGCTAAAAAGCACTCAGCCTTAGCCTTCTCACAGATCTATGAGATCCGACAATCCATGGGATTTTTGGCACTTCTCCACAAAGTGTTCCCACCGTCCGTTTTTATCTCTTCTTCTGCGCGACCTCCCAGAGGTTAAACTCTGTGCGCCTTCCTCCGGATCCGACGACTATCGTTCCTTCGCACTAGATATAATGGCCCAGATCTAATCTTCTGTGCTCTCTCCTTCTATTGTCTGGACGTGAAATTCAACGGTCCAGATCTCGGCTCTCCAGCTGATCTAAAGACAACTGTGCTCCCTCCTGAGCATGCGCTCCTTCCCTTCCTTGGAAGATTTCCAAAGTTTCAAAGGCCTCGGCCTTTGCTTTTGCTATGAAGCCTGTATCCTCGGCTCCTGCTTGTATTCTAAGGACGCTGTCCCTCCTGAGCTTTGTCGACTCTGAAACCTCAAAGGTTTCTTGACCTCTACACTCCTTGCCCGCACACGACTGTGCTATCCCTCTTGAGCTTGGTCAACTTAGAAACCTTGAAAGGTTTCTCAATCTTCTGCTCCTCTCGGATACTTCTCTGTGCGCAAAGGCACTGTTCCTCCCAAGCTTCTGAACTTGAGACAAGTTCACTCTTAGCGCACTTCTTTCACTATTCCTTCTGATCTTAAGAACTTCAGACAAGTTCTTATTCACACACTCCTTGTGCTACTGAGTTTTCAGATAACTCAATTCAAAGTATTTCTTGCAAAGAAATGCTTCACGCCCTCCTGGCGTTCTTCTGCTTGATGCACACCTTGCAGAGCCTTTCTTCACAGAGTGTTCAATAACTCTGTAAGTGCCTTCTCCTTGACACTTCCCTTTCCTTATAACTCAAAATAGAGTTCCCTGGTGCACTCTATGCACTCGCTCAATTCTCTCTTGGCAAAGCTCTATAGAACCTTCAGTAGTTCTGTTTTCTCTGTGCCTTTATCTGCACAGTCTTCACCTCCAAGGTGTTCAACAACCTCGAGGCTTCTCCCTGAGTCTAAGAATTCCTCTGGTGTGCCCTCCTAGTACATCTTTGTCTGAAATTCCACAGAATTCAGAAGTTCACTCGTTGCACTGGCTTACAGAACCCGCAACATTCTATCATGCAACCTCTTGCATGAAGCCTCAAAGAATGAGACTTGGAATCAAAGAACCCAATAGACAACGAATTCAGTTTGTAACCTGCAAATGAAAACTAACATACATATACAACATGAATGAACACACAACATTCATAAAAGACACATAAACACATAGAAAACACATATGCAGGAAAAACTGCTTTGTATTAACATCAATGTTTAATTACAATGTGTTCGATCTTGGACTGCAACAGAGTCTTGACTCTCCTCTCTTCTCCCTATTCTATTTTCTCTTCCTCTCTATCGACTAACTTCCTACATATACAAAGGTTCTTTTTACAAAAGGGGGCTCCTTGAGCGCTTCCCTCCATCCTCACCAACTCTCATTAATGTACATTCAATTTCATTGAATGGATGTCTAGTCTGAATCGGATCTAGATTTCAGCCTTACAACTATTTAAGGCAACCTTTATCTAAAGCCTGTGTACATGCATGGGTTTTTTCTCTACCAGCCTTACAATCATTTAATACAATTTTAAAATTTTGAAAAACGAGAGGGATGCGCCTCTCTCCTTCCATTGAATGCACGCCTGGTGTGCTAGCTGGCTGACTCGTAGCTGGCTGACTCGTAGCTGGCTTGGAGCGATGCTCCTGCATCACCTGCGTACTACGAGGAACAATAGGTGGGAACGTTTCATTATCTAGTTCAGGGAAACATGTCCATGGAAGAGTATGAGATTAGGTTCATGGAGTTAGTAAAATATGTCTCGTACATGGATACTAACCAACGACAATAAATTTTTTTGTGTATTGGTTAAACCCCAAGATAAGGGCCATGGTACAGATGTGGAAACCATCGTCAGTAGCTGAAGCAATTGAAAATGATCGTTACGCGAAGGAGTATATGAGCTTAAACGAAGGTATGAGGTCAACCATTCCACAACATCGTGGATTCGTGGGGAAGCCCCCTAGGAATTTCTCCAAGGGAGGAAGCTCTAGACCACCTCCTTATGGAAATAGAGTCTCTCCTAGAAAATTTACAACGTGTATTTCAATGGCAGAGAGTGCAACATCCCACTCATCACCAATGGGTCAGGAATGTCCACGACCTTCTCAAGGAGCAGAAATTAGGGGCAATCATTTCAAAGACTGTCACAAGGAAGTGTGCAGGTTCCATCTCGTGTTACTTGTTGGGGGTGTGGAGGACCTCATTACCAGCGTGATTTTCCAAAGTCACAAGAAGGATTTGTGCATAGAGAACAAAAGGCCCCAATGGGAAGAGCAAGTAGTAGCCACCAGATTTATGCAATGGTTAATAATCACCAGGAAAAACATCAATCCATGGTGGTGGAGTCGTCAGGTATGCTAAATCATGTCAATATTAAAATTTTGTTTGATTCTGGTGCTACAAATAGTTTCATTTCACCTTGTGCATTAGAAAAGTGTGGGTTGGAAGCCTACAACCACGATGACTTTAAACAAGTTGAGATGGCTTCGGGGGAAAAACAAGTGGTAGGACCTAGCGTCGATAATTGTCTAGTAGACCTGGGAGTGTGTATTGCTAGGTTGAAGGTGTACGTCACTGCTCTAGGGACGCATGACCTAATCATTGGAGTGGACTGGTTAAAAGCCCATCGAGCTATGGTAGACTATTTCGTGAAAAGGGTGCTCTGTGTTGACGATGAAGGAAGGTTAGTAGAGATCCACGATGTACAGAGAAATTTGTCTCTATGCTTTATCTCAACCATGAAGGTTAAACGTCGCATGAGGCAAGTTTTTCGATTATATCTAGTGGAAGCAGTCAATGAAGGGAAATGAACCTCCATGGATCAATATCTAGTATTGTCAGAGTTTAAGGATGTTTTTCTGAAAGAGTTGTCAGGGTTACCTCCTGAAAGGGATCTTGATTTTAATATTGAGCTAAAACCTAGTGTAGAGCCAATTTCCAAGACATCGTATAGAATGAAAGCACCATATCTTTGTGAGTTGCAGATACAATTGAAGGAACTACTTGACTCAGGGATAATAAGGCCTAGTGTCTCACCTTGGGGTGCCCCAATAATTTTTGTCAAGAAGAAGGATGGTTCCTTACGACTGTGTATAGATTACATGGACTTGAACCAAGCTACAGTGAAAAACAGGTTCCCAATGCAACATATATATGATCTCTTTGATGCCACTAAAGGAAGCACATGATAGACAAAAACGTTATGCCGATGCACATAGGACTGACCAAAGTTATAAAGTGGGAGATCAAGTTTTCATTCGTATCAGGCCCAATAAGAATACGATTCGGTTCGGGAAGGGGAAAAATTTGTCACCTCGATTTATAGGATCGTTCAAAATCCAAGAGAGAATTGGATCCATTGTCTATCGTCTTGTATTGCCACCCCACTTGCATAAAAGTTATAATGTTTTTCATGTATCTATTTTCCGTCATTATGTTGTTGACGAATCTCATAAACTGAATTGGAAGGAACTACAGGTATCGGACGCGGGAACCCTCATGGTCGAACCATTACATGTATTGGACCGTAGGGTCTGACATCTCAGGAATCATCTGGTAGACCAAGTTAAGGTCCAGTGTGACAAGTATAGCCTATGATCTGCTACTTGGGAGGATGCAGAGACCTTACGACGAGATCATCCCTCACTTTTTTGACCACCTCGAGAATATGTTTCCAGAAGGTTGGGTGTATGTAATGCCATATTTTGACTTAGATAGCTAGAATTACTTAAGGCCTAATCACCTTTTATTCTATTGACCGTGAAACTATTAATGATACACTTGAATTTTAAGACATATGAACTTATGCGAATGTCAATTCTATGAATGTTTAACGTTATTTGAATTATGATGGATATTATGCAATCTATTTCTAACTTGAAAATTTTGACATTTAAAGTTGTTGGTACGTAGATACCGAATTTAGGATATGATTAAATGCATTTACATGATAATAATGCATGGATATGTATGAGTTTGTGTTATAGACTAATCTGCAAGTCAATGAATTATGAAATAGCCAAAGGATAATGATAATAAAAGGTTGATGTCGTGAACATCGACTAGTAAACAATATGGTATGTATATTTGTATGTGAAATTATGCTAGTTCAAATGCATTTCTATGATATGTGGACAAGTGCAAGTTTTTCAGGTGGCGAGATTTCCTAGAACTGAATATACAATGACAAAATTCCCGCTAACACAGTGCCACTATATGGTCCATGGTAGGGTGTTGACCCTAGTTCTATTAGGAGGGGTGGAGGACTTTACCACCGAGTATCCTATGAAACCTGGAGTCATGGGAGGACAGTGTTAGCTCACACTCCCCTAGATGTGTGATGATGACTACTAATTTCTTGTTGGGGAAGCTTGGTCAAGAGAGTTAACACTTCCGCTTATGGGTTCTATCTGGAGTTAGGTCAATATAGTTGACGCTCCAAGATAGTCTAGTAGAGGAAGGATAGGGGTGGAATATGGAAGTAGGTTAGGGAGGAAGGATGACTAGAAGTAGTTGAGAGTGTGTGGGGATTTCTCCTTATAGTAGAATTTCTTGATTTCCTCTTTTTGAAAAAAAAATGTATATATGTATATTTATAATTGCTTGACTGAACTTCAATTATCTAAGTGAATGTTGCTTATGCTAAATTATTATAATTGAGGGATTTTGTGAGAATTTTAAATGGTTTACTATATTTTATGAAATGAATAGTTTTGGTGATTGGATTGGAAGCATACAAGAATTACTTTAGGAGTGATAATTATTGTCATTAGTACATGTGCAAGTCTTGTATGTGCTAGCTACACATGCATGCCTTGCACATGTACACTGGTATGTATAAGTGTTTTAAATTGATGATGTTGTTTATTTGATGTGGATGTATGAATCATGTGTCATTACCCTTGTATTTTAAATTACTCTAACTTCGGGACAACGTTTCTTGAAGGGTGGGTGTATGTAAAAACCCAAATTGATAATTTATTTATCATAGTTGTTAAATTAAATTTAATTAATTATTAAAATAAATTCATTGAGTCTTTTATCATTTTATTATTAAAAAAGTAGGTGAAGTAATTAATAAATGGATAAGGTAGTTGGGGAATTGAATGAGGGGGAGGGATTCGAGAGAGGAGGATAAAGAAGGGGAGAGAGGACTTGGAGAGGGCTCTTGGTTTTTTGGGAAAATTGGGGGAAGAAGAAGGGAGGAAGAAATTCTGAAAGAGAAGGGAAGAAGGAGGAAACTAGAAGAAAATATTGTTTTGGGAGATTTTACAGGGGCATTGCTGTTGTTGTGAACTTTGGGCTTGTGGCCAGGAAACCGCAAGGATTTGTGGAGCTAGGGATTCAGAGAGGCTGTTCCTAGTTGGGTGGGAAGTAAATATTTAGTTTGGGAAGTTTGGACTAGAACAAGAACAAGTGAACCAGGGGCTAAATCAACCAACCTGGAGGTTGAGGTATGTATTTTACTACTTGTTTCTATTGTTAATATGTTTTTGGTGTTATTATGCTATCTAATTTGTTATTATGTTTATTCACCAGTTTATTCCTAGTATAAAAAAAACCAGGAAAGAAAATTCTAAACATTATTGCAGTTATTTCACTAGGATATAAGGAATTATTTATTATTTTATTGAGGCCTTGAAATGAAGGCCTTACATGACTTGTAAACGTAAAGGTGTTCTAGAAGGTTTGGAAATAGTTGAGAAAGGCTCAAGGGAAAGTTGTAAGGACTTAGAGATTTGTTGTAAGTTGAGACAATCTGTAAAGCCTTGACATGCATGTTAGGCTTTAAGTGTGGATTAACACTTGAGGTTTAGACTCTAATCCTTGTTGGTAATTTATTCTAGGTTCATGTCGTGGATTTGATTCCAGGTGCTCTACCTTGTGGGATCATTTATATTGTTGAGTTATTTTGTGAGGGTTCAGATGCTTCCTAAGTTGTCTTAGGGTTGAATTGAACCTCAATATATTCCTTTTTTGTAGTGGCATTTAGGACAAAGTGGATACAATCAACATATCATTGGTATGGTTGTGAGGTATGTGGTATGAGTCTCCAATGTTTGGAATAATAAGCTTTAGAAAGTTAACAACCAAATATATTATATTGAATTATAATTTTCTTGGATTGCTTAATATTAAGTGTTGGTTTACTTAGTATTTATCTAAATATTTTAACTTCTTTAAATTTTAGAAATTTAAATTCATTATAAGTTGATTGATATGAAATGGATCGAATTCAACTTTTTGTGTTTTTGACAACTAATTTGAATTATTCATTATAATTTGAAATATTAAAATACATGAAATATTAAAATACATGAAAAAATGAAGGATAAAGAAAAATGAAAAATAAAAAAATACTAATTTATATGATTAATTTATTTTCATATTTATAGACAAGATTATTAAATATGTGAATATTAAATGTTTAATTAAAATTTAGATAATGTAAAATATTATTAAAAAATTCAAATAAACTTAAAAAATACAAATATCAAAATTGACTTCAAAATAGTAATATTTTTTTTTCAAATTAATTGCAAAACACTTCAAATTAACTTAATATTAATTTGAAAATCTCATAGGATGCTCGATTGAGAGATCCAAATGGATTAGTGGTAATGAAATTTGCAATGATATAATTATTTGATTTAAATTAAATATACAATGATATAATAATAATAACAATACCTTAAGGATTTAAATTAAATATACAATGATATAATAATATTAACAATACCTTAAGGACTTAATATTAAGTGAGTGTTACTAGCATCTTCGACCAAGAGAGAAAAATCAACATTACATCTCATCTCTTTGTTCTTTTCCTCAAAATCACTATCACAAACAAAATATTAAATACAAATGAGAAACTCGTTGGGTGGACATCTCATCTCTTTGTTCTTTTCCTCAAGGTCACTATCCCAAACAAAATATTAAATATAAATTAGAAACTCGATGGTACATCTCATCTCTTTGTTCTTTTCCTCAATGTCACTATCAAAAACAAAATAGTGACTATAAATGAGAAACTCGATGGGTGGTAGAAACCAATGCATGCAATATAACTCCATTCCTATGCAAAATTTTGGTTGTTTATTGAGCTTGAATATGGTCATTAGTAAATTAGATGTTTTGATCATGCGATTATCTCTATGTTTTAATCATTTTCAAACAATCATTTTCAATTTTCATTATTTTATGATCCTAAATCTCATGCATGTTTTAGTTCCATATCTAAAAATACAATTGTATATAGTTGGATAAAGCATAATTGTATCTAGGCATCCAAATATTAGTGTGTGTGCTACAAGAGTGTGTAATATTCTAGATATAAAAAGTATGCAGAACATAAATAAATAACTAGAAATGGCAGATAAACAACAATATAACCAGAACAACACNGGATAAAGCATAATTGTATCTAGGCATCCAAATATTAGTGTGTGTGCTACAAGAGTGTGTAATATTCTAGATATAAAAAGTATGCAGAACATAAATAAATAACTAGAAATGGCAGATAAACAACAATATAACCAGAACAACACCACAATAATGTCAAAATGATGCCAGAATAATATCGGAAATAACACTTTGATTTATGAGAGCAATGTTCACTTGCCTCTTCGAGGAGGCAACCTCCAACAGAGCAAAGCTCTATTACAATAATATCCAAGACAAGAGTTCTCATACCCTCAACTCCTATTTATACTAAAAATGTCTATCAAAAGAACCATCTAGAGGAAGATCCTTCTAGAAGCGGAAGCTTCTATTAGGTCTTCTTACATTGGACTTATTCTTCCTTATTGCTAGGCCTTATTAATATTGACCTTTGTTACATGGAAATATATTATTCTACCTACGTGAGGGGTTAGGTCCCTAACATGTCCTCCCCCTTAAAAAAAACCTTGTCCTCAAGGCTTGAGATGGGGAAATTGCTGGATAATGGTAGCTGGTTCCCAAGTGGCATATGTTGGAGTTGTATCTTTCCACTGGACTAACACTTCCTTGATGGTTCACTGACGCAACCGAAACTCACGTTGGTCCAAAACTGCTTGTGGCTATACCCAAATGGAGCCTTCTTCATCCAAATCGGGAAGGTTGGTTTGAGTTTGGCACTTAGTTCCAATCACCTTCTTTAAGCAGGAAACATGAAAAACATGATGGAGCTTAGAATGACTGGGCAAAGCTAACTGTTAGGCCACCTGTCCCACATGGTTGAGAACGGTATAAGGACCATAAAATTTGGGTGCTAGTTTCTGACAATGGTCAGCCTTGAGGGAATTTTGCTTGTAAGGTTGCAATCGAAGAAACACCTGATCCCCTTCTGCAAATTGACGTTCAGAGAGACCTTGATCTGCTTATTGCTTCATGCGATTCTGGGCCATGACCGAATTCTCTTTGACGGTATGAAGAATAGCCTTTCGAGACACCTGGAAAATATGAGATAACTGTAGGTGGATTTTGTCCATATACCACTTCAAAAGGATTCATGCGCGTAGCTGTATGGTACAAAGTGTTGTACCACCATTCAACTAGTGGTAAACATTGAGCTCACTGATTTTTCCTTTCCGATGCAAAACACCTCAAATATGTTTCCAAACATTTGTTGAAAACTTTAGTTTGACCATCAGTCTGTGGATGATAAGCTGTGCCGAAATGCAAATGGGTGCCTTGTCGTTTGAACAGTTCTTGCCAAAAATTGTTGGTGAAAGTTGGGTCGTGGTCATAAACAATAGAATGCAGCATGCCATGAAGCTTGAAGACCCGATCCATGAAAATTTCAGCCATAGTGGATGCTGTAAATGGGTGTTGAAGAGCACATAAATGAGCATACTTGGAAATAAGATCAACTACCACCATGATGACTGATTTATTGCCCGATTTAGGTAAGCCTACAATAAAATTCATAGAGATATCCCGCCAAATAACAGGGGGAATCGGAAGCGGTTGTAGTGTGCCAGGATATTTGACTGTTTCACCCTTGTTGCATTGACACACATCACATTCAGCCACAAAATTACAAATGTCCTATTTCATACCCTCCCAGAAAAAAGAACGTTTGACCCGATCATAGGTTTTGGTAAACCCCGAGTGCCCTGTTGTGGGTGTAGCATGAAGCTCATAAAGTATCATGGATTTAAGTTGTGACTGTTTATTTAAATACAAACAACCTTTGTATCAGAGCTTATCATTGAGCCAAGAGCACCCTGGGAAACTAGAGAATTGGACTGCAATTGTTATATCAAATGCAAAATTTTGGGATCGTGTAGCCATTCCTAGCGAACAACTTGGAGCCAATCTGGTACAATGAAAGAGAGAGAAAAAATGACCCTTCAACTTCATATTTTCTGGAAAGTGCATCAACAACCACATTGTCTTTTCCTTTCTTGTAAATGATATCATAATCATATCCAAAGAGCTTAGTCACCCATTTTTGTTGCTCGAGGGAGGAAAGACGTTGTTCCAGAAAATACTTGAGGCTTTGATGATCTATCATAATTTGGAAGCGTTTCCCCAATATATAAGGGCGCCAAAGATCCACGACATGAAAAATAGCCAACATTTCCTTTTCATAGATTGATTTTCCCAAATTTCTCTCAGGAAATTGTTTGCTGGTAAAGGCCAAAGGCCGACCCTCTTGCATAAGGACAACGCCAATTCCTTTCTTGGAAGCATCACATTCTAGGACAAAGGTCTTTGTGAAATCAGGAAGGGCCAGGACTGGAGTGGTGCACATGGCCATCTTCAAGGTTTGAAAAGCCCGAGTATCTACTAGAGTCCAAGTGAAAGAATTCTTTTTAAGGAGTTTAATGAGAGGTGCCCCAATCTTTCCATAATTCTTAACAAACTTGTGATAATAACCTGTTAAACCCATAAATACCCAAAAGATTTTGAGAGTCTTTGGGTGAGGCCAATCTTGAATAGCTTCAATCTTTTTAGGATCCACCCTAATGTTGGCCTTGCCAACAAGATGACCCAAGTACTCGACTTCTGAGGCGCCAAAATCACATTTAGATTGTTTGAGGAAAAGTTGGTGCTGAGAGAGTATATGGAGAACTCGATCCACATGAGCAAGATGGGTTGTCCAAGTTTTGCTGAAGATGAGGATATCATCAAAGAAAACTAAGACAAAATGATGAAGAAAAGTAAAAAATACATGATTCACAAGGCTCTGGAAAGTGGAGGGAGCATTACACAAGCCAAAGGGCATGACCAAAAACTCATAGTGGCCCTCATGAGTTCTAAAGGTAGTCTTAGGAATGTCTATCTCTTTGATATGCATATGGTGGTAGCCAGAATGAAGATCAAGTTTAGTAAAGAACTGGGTGCCACTTAATTCATCCAAGAGGTCATCAATGGCAAGAATGAGAAATTTGTCTTTAATGGTGAGTTTGTTGAGGGCGCGAAAGTTAGGACACATGAGCCAAGAACCTTATTTCTTAAGGACCATGACCACTGGAGAAGAGTAGGGGATCAAACTAGGGAGGATAACACATGTGTTGAGCAGTTCTTGAACCATTTTCTCAATTTCATTTTTTTGGGAAAAGGGGTGACGATAAGGACGAATATTGGGAGGAAGGCTTCCTAGGAAAAGGGGAATGGAATGATCATGAACACCATGGAAAGGAGGGAGTCCATGGGGAGTGAAAAAAACCCCTTGATATTTAGAGAGGATGGATTGGAGGTCCTGTGACACAAAGGGTGTCTTCGTTGCTTGTATGGCATAGAGTTGGGCAATAATGCCAGAATGACCTTTTTTGAGAATCTTTTCCATGCGATGGGAACTAATGATCTATGGGGAACCAACAATCATGCCTTGGAACTTCAATTGTTGGCCCTCCTAGTCGAATTGCATGGTTAATTCCTTAAAATCCATGAGAATGGGACCCAAAGTCCTTAGCCGTTCTGCACCCAACACAATGTCACAACCGCCCATGTCGATGGCAAACATATGAGATTTCAGGTGGTATTCACCAATTTGGCGACACACATTTTTACAACGCCCTCCACATTTCATGGACCCACCATTGGAAATCATGATTTGGAAATTATTGACTGCACAAATATATCAATTAGTTTCTTAGGCAATGTGGCGATGAATAGAATTATGGGTGCTTCCACTATCAACAAGAATGATGACCTTCCTATGCTTGATGTAACCAATTAGCTTGAGCATTTGGGGAGCAAAGAAGCCAGTGAGAGAATTTAGGGAAATGATCGGTTCGACTTCGGGAGGGTCTGAGGGAGGGGTTATGTCAATGAGTTCAGGTGACACAGACATAAGGGGAGCCTCAACATCCTCTTCCGAAGAATCCTTTGAGATGGCCATACAAATATTTTGTTCCTTACACTTGTGTCCCAGAAAACATTTGTCATCACAATTATAGCAAAGGCCTTTGAGTTGGCGTTCATCCATTTTGACCCTGGTCAATTTCTGGATATTTAGTGGAGTAGAAGGAGGAGTGGGAGTTACCGGTTTAGTGCGAGGAATAAAAAAAGGGTTTTTTGTTTTGAGAAGAGACAACCTATTGTGATTCCTTAACTATTTTAGTAGCGTCCACCCAACTTTGAGGCTAAGCCATGAGGACATGAACATGAATCTCATCCTTGAGGCCACTGATAAAAAATTCTCAAAAAAAAGCATCAGACATGTCGTCTGTATGAAAATCCAATCTCTCTAAAGCAACTATACATTCTTCCACGGTTCCATATTGTTTCAACTTTTTCAAACGGCCTAAATGGTTGGTGTCAGTGTCAAAGCGTTCATAAAGCTCTGCAACAAAGTGTGTCCAAGCCACATACCCTTGGCATGCATTTTTTCTCCATTTCCACCATTACCAACGTTCTTGATCTAGATGGAGAACACCATACTATAGTTTGTCCAACTCATCCATAATTCCATACAAAGAGAAATAACATTCCATTTGAGTTACACAACCAGTGGGATTTGATCCATCAAATTTGGTCACATCTACATGACAAAGGTGTAGGTCATGCTGAAAGTGATGGGGCTGAAAATTATGGGAATGAGAGGAGGTTTAACCTTCAATATGCAAAGGTGGGTCATATAAGGGAAGATCTACATGGATATGCAGCTTGGCACATATCAACGTAGTGACAGATTCAAGATGGGTATTAATGTCTTGTTTGAGCTCTTCTTTGAGTTATGCGATTGAGGTGGCTATGGAGGAATGCATCTTTTGATTGATGGTGGAAATATTGGCACTAAACTGTCGCACTTATTGATGGGTTTCTGTGAAATTAGAGTTCAAGGTAGTGAAGCGAGCTTCCAAGTCTTGGCTACGGGTATGGGCCATGATGACGAGGGAACATGAAAAGGGGTGGGTGGGACCACATAGAAAATGGGTTATGGGTGAAGTGTATCACAACGATCAGGGTGAAAAGTGGAATCCAATGGGGTAAAGCTGAAATAACGGTGTTGGAAGGGGGTTGGGTCCACAAGAATTTTTTTTGCTGAAAAATGATAGGTATGACTGCGATAAAGGCGAAGAGATAAATACAAAGGATCATGTCTCAAATAATGGTGTGAACATGATCTATACTCTTTTTTTACTCTTGTGGAGTAATACTTTGATCTGAATAATACTGCAGTGATGAAATGCCCAAATTCTTAATAGGAAGAAATGTGTAGAAATTTCACAACTTGAATGTAAGAGACAGAGTTGCGTCGCAATAAATATTGTCTGTTCTGTTTTTGTTTCCATCTGAAGGGTTAGGTATTCAAGTGTTCTATAGACAAGGGTTTTCCCTGTGCTATAGCTCTCTGATATACGTGCGGGGTCACACAGTAGTACTCAACTCAATATCTCAGGGAACCAACTAAGGAGGCTAGACCATGCCCTTAGTCGTACTACCCAACTACCCAGATACTAGAGAGTATCTTCCTGAGTGTTGTTCTCGGTGACACTATAGCAGTCAGGCGATTGATTGATTTAGCTCTGGAGGGCTTCAAGAGATCTAGGTCGATCCGTATACAGGTGTTGTCTGATGCACTACCACTCGAAGGGGTACTAACAAGGGTTACAAGGGTGGCCAATATATGTGCACTTAAGTACCACTTGTATTTCCTACGTGTATGAATCCTTGACTGCAAGTTTATGCACGTAACGACATATCTCTGTAGCTTAAAGATGCCAAAATACGCCTCTACCCTGAAAAAAATTAACCCACAATTTTTTGCCAAGGAAGGTGCTCTGATACCACTTGTAATATTCCAGATATAAAAAGTATGCAGAACAAAAATAAATATCTGGAAATGGTAGATGAACAACAATATAACCAAAACAACACCACAATAATGCCAGAATGATGCCAGAATAATACTAGAAAGAACACTTTGATTTCTGAGAGCAATGTTCACTTGCCTCTTCAAGGGGGAAACCTCTAGAAGAGAAGAGCTCTATTACAATAATATCCAAGACAAGAGTTCTCATATCCTTGACTCCTATTTATACTAAATGTGTCTATCAAAAGAACCATCTAGAGGAAGATCCTTCTGGAAGCAAAAGCTTCTATTAGGTATTCTTACATTGGAATTATTCTTCCTTATTTCTAGGCCTTATTAATATTTACTTTTAGACATCGAAATATATTATTCTACCTACATGAGGGGTTAGGTCTCTAACAAAGTGGCATGGGGAAAACTTTTGTCTATAAGATGAAACCTACACTCGGGTAGAGTTATAATAAGTTAGGATGATTCCATTGTTCAGGGTTTCCAATTGATAGTTTGATGATCTTCCTTAGGCCTTCTTTCCATTAACATGGCTATTCCATACCCATTATTCAATTTGGCTTGTATCCCTTAGAAGCATTGGGCTCACTTTTAGATAGTTGCTCTAAGAATCAATGGAACACCTCGCCGATTGGAAGAAACAACAACGAGAAAAAAATACACTTTCCTAGTTAGGTAGGTATTTTTGATCTGGATCGAACCATCCCAGTTAGTTGTATTCATTAATCCATTTTTTGTTGTTTCATTTTCATCATTCACATTAACAACTAGTTCATTAGTAGCTCACTAGTTAGGGCTTTACCTATCGATATCTCTTGTTTTAAAGTCACTTGATTTTGAATTTTTGAATTATGTATTTCCATAATTTAGGATCTCCTATTTCAAGGTCACTTGGCCCATAATCCCCTAATCATGCATTTCATTAGGATTTTCTCAAGATTCATATGCTTTCACTTCAACCTTTAAGCCTAAGATAGTTGCCACCAATAATTTGGGTTGTAATCTTGTTCTAGATGTTGCTCTTTCTAATGAGGATTCAACGCTCATTCAATGAAAACTTACTAGATGGGGATCCACCTAGTTCACCAACCCTAGTTCCAGTTCCGACTTAAGTTTGTAAAGTTAAATATGGGAGGTATGTCCAAATTCCATTCGAGTATAATTACAAATCAATAATATTGAATAGTGATCTAGACCAAACTTTCTCTATTTCAATTTGAATTGAATTAGTTTCCGGTTAAGCATTACTTTTTTATCCATTTGGATTGGTTATTGTGGGTTTGGTTCATCGATATGTACCTCATGTGTGTGTGTGTGTGTGTGTGTGTGTGTGTATATATATATATATATATATATATATACCATTTTTCAGATCTTTCCAATTAATTTTAGTTTGAATTATGAACCAAAACTGGGAGGGAAAGCATATATTGATTGGCTCATTACCCACCAGATGGACCACTAGGAAAGGGACTAACCTTTCAAGCCTAGGCCAATGGGAAATAATTTTTTTTTTTTTTTTAGGGTACCAAACCAACCCGACCTGGAATCAAAAGTGACATAGAACCTATCACATAGATAATAATTTTCCCACCAACTAATTCACTAGACGAGGGAAGATTATAAAATAGGATTGATCAGTTTTAAGGTACCAGATGTATTATGTAAAGAAGAAACAAAAATATTATAACATATACCAACAAAACAACAAAATATAGAGAACAATAACACCATCAATGATACCTTTATAGATATAAAATGAAGTTCACTTGCCTCTTCAAGGGGGAAACCTCCAACATAGAAGTGATCTATTATAATAATTCTCAAGACAAAAATTTCCCATGCCTTATACTCTTATTTATACTAATTCTATCTTCTAAAGAACATTGTAGAGGAATATATTTTTAGAAGCGAAAGCTTCTATTAAGTCTTCTTACATTAGTCTTGTTCACATTATTATGTAGGCTATATTTACTAATGTTGACCTTTATTACATAGAAACAATATTATTCTACCTACATGAGGGGTTAGGGAGGTTAGGTCCCTAACATGCCCTCTCCTTTGAAAAAAACATCCTTTTCCTCAAGGCTTGAGATAGGGAAATTCTTACAGAATGGTAGCCAACTCCTAGTTGGCATCTTCAACTTGTGTATCCTTCCATTGAACTAAAACTTACTTGATGGTGCGTTGATGGAGACGATGCTCGTGCTGGTCCAAGATTGCTTGTGGTTGGAACCAAATGGATCCTTCTTCATCCAACTTAGGGAGAATGGTTTGAGGCTGGCACTTAGTTCCAATCACTTTCTTTAAGCACGAGACATGAAAAACAATATGGAGCTTGAGTGATTGGGAATATCTAATTGGTAGGACACAAGCACTACATTATTTAGAATTATATAAGGACCATACAACTTGGGAGCGAGTTTATGATAGTGTTAATATTTTAGTGAATTTTTCTTATAAGGTTGTAGACGAAGGAACACTTGGTCCCCTTCAAAAAATTGACATTCTGAGCGACCCTAATCTCCTTGTCGCTTCAAGTGATTTTGTGCCATGGAAAAAATTTCTTTGAGGGTACGAAGAGTGGACACATGGACTAAAAAAGTGCTATTGACCTCTTGAACCTTGGAAACACCCGACATTTATGAGATAATCGACAATGGATTTTTCATGTAGACTGCTTCAAAGGGAGTCATGCAAGTGACCGTGTGGTAAGATGTGTTGTACCACCATTAAGGTAGGGGTAACCACTGAGCCAACTAAGGTTTTTGGTCAGATGAAAAACACCACAAATATGTTTCCAAACACTAGTTGACAGATTCAATTTGTCCATTAGTTTGGGGATGATAATTGGTATTGAAATGCAATTAGGTTCCTTAGATCCTAAACAATTCTTGCCAAAAAATGTTGGTTTAAGTTGGATCACATTCGAACATAATAGAATGAGGCATTCCATGGAGTTTGAAGGTATTATCCATAAATATTTGATTGACTATGGATGTGGTGAATGAGTATTGAAGAGCATAGAAATTATCATGTTTGTAAATACAATCTACTACAACCACAACGACTAATTTATTTTTTGATTGAGGTAGTTCAACAATGAATTCCATAGATATATCTTTCCAAATAGTAGGTGGAATCGGGAACAATAGGAGTGTGCCTAGATATTTTACTATTTGTCCCTTATTGCATTGACATGTATCACATTCAACCATAAAGGTGCAGATGTCCTGTTTCATACCTTCCTACAAAAAGGAATGTTTGACCCAGTCAGTCTTTTTGGTAAAGCCCGAATGCCCACCTGTGGGTGAAGCATGAAGCTTAGGTAGCATAGTGTATTTAAGGTTCGATTGTTTTCTCAAATACAAGAAACCTTGCTCAAATACAAGTGACCTTTATAACATAGCTCTTCATTATTCCAAGAATATCCTGGAGAAACTTGAGAATCATATTGAAACTATTATATTAGGTTAGAAAATTTGGGGTCTTGGAACCATTCCCGACGAACAACTTGGAGCCAATTTGTGACAATGAAAGAGAGGGAAAGAGAGGGAACTTTGTCTTTGATTATGATTTTTTTGAGGGCTCCAAAATAGGGACACATGCACCTAGTGCCTTCTTTCTTGAGTACCATGAATACAAGTGGAGAATAGGATATGGTACTAGGACGTATAACATCTGCTTTGAGAAACTCTTGAATAATTTTTTCAATTTCATTTTTTTGTGAAAAGGGATGACAATAAGGGTGAATATCGGGAGGAAGACTGCCTAGTACTAGAGGAGTGGAATGATCATGGATGCCAGGGGAAGGGGGAAGTACATAGGGAGTGTTAAAAATATCTTGGTGTTGGGAGAGTATATATTGGAGGTCATGATTTACAGAGGGTGTTTCAACTGCTTGAATAAAATGGAGTTGGGAAATTATGCCAAAATGACCTTTTTTGAGTAGCTTTTCCATGTGAAGGGAGCTAATGATCTCAGGGGAGCTTGTTGTGATGCCTTGGAACTTATATTGTTGTCCCTCATGTTGGAATTGCATGGTTATATCCTTGAAATCCATGGTGATGGGGCCAAGAGCGCATAACCATTCAACACCAAGAACAATGTGACAACCACCCATGTCGATAGCAAACATATGAGATTTCAGGTGGTATCAACAAATTTGTAGGTGCACATTTTCACAACACTCCCCACATTTCATGGAATCGCCATTGACAACCATGATTTGAAATTTTTTGACTGCATGGATATAACAATTGATTTCTTGGGAAATGTGGCGATGAATAAAATTATGGGTGCTGCTACTATAAACTAGGATGATGACTTTCCTATGCTTAATGTAACATTAACTTGAGGGTTTGGAGAGTAGAGAAGCCAATGAGGGCATTTAGTGAAATCAACGGTTCAATTTTTGGAGGATCAGAGGGCAGAGTAGGGTCATATGCTTGGGGTAGCTCTTCAACAGAAGAAATATTGTACATTAATACAATGTGAGCTTTGGTGTATATTGTTCTTCTTATGTTGAGATTTTTGTGTGTGAATATTTTTTCATGACTGATCATAATACCAACATTTGGTATCAAAGAAAAGTATCCATCCTTGGCCCATGTACAGGTTGAGCTCAAATTATTGAGAACATGTTGGAATTATTGTCTTTAAAAGAAGAATCATACCAGAGGAGATGTTTTATTGTTGACACAAGGATAACACAAAATAGTAGCGATAGAGATTGATTGTTGAGATTTGCTGTGAAAGAAAGTTGTTGGCGAGTGTGGTAGCTATGTGAGATGTCAACCTATTCACTGAGTGAATAATGTTGTTGCAACACTAAGAGTTGATTCCAGTGGTGTTGAACGAGTATGCGTTGTTTTCTATTTGATTGGTTAATTTGTATGGTTTGGGAGATAACCGAGGCACATAATGGACATTAGGAAGTGAGACAGATCGACCGAGTCCCGAAGTGACCATTTTGTGAGAAGAAAGAGGGGGGGATGCAGTAAGGTATTTCGAGAATGATATTATGTAACCATTTTTTAATATGATCACACATTGTACCCATTATTACTGCACAAATTGTGTAAGATAGCTACTGATTAAAGAATAAATTGTATAAGATACCAACAATTGTATAAATTCAAATAATTATTTTCAACTATAATAGAGTTTAAAAAGGGGAAACTCATGATATGAAGTGAAAATAAATTGTATAAAAAAAACATGCTGTGAAATTATCTTTGTAGTGAAGTCCTTGTGCAAGTGAATTTTTTTTTAATCCCAAGATGTGGAGAGTAAGCACTGATGTAAAGAGTTTATGTTGAAAGACAAAGTCCAGTTGAAAGTCTAGAGCAAACTGAAGGTGAACGTTTTTCAATTTAAAAGAAACTCGTGAAAATGAAGTCATTGAAATTGTAAAAGTTATATATATGTGTCTATCGATCTAAGTTTAAAAATGAATTCATAGATTTTAGTATGCATTTGAGAGTTTTGAGCTAAATTTAAGTTCATAGTTAAGTTCAAGTTTGAAGACAAAATAAATTCAAAGTCAAGTTTGGTTTAGAGAAAGTATAGTATACTTTTGAAGTGAGGAGGAGTCATAAAAAGTTATCTTTTGATGTCAAGTTAGAAAAGTTGTTTTCATAGTCAAGGTGAAGATTGATTCAAGTTGAATTCACAATTTGTAATTGCATTGAATTTTAATGGGTTATTTGTATTAAGATTGGGTTTTTATTTGAGGACAAGGTTTGAAGTGTTGAAATATTTGGGTCCATGTTCAGTGGCACCCAACACCCTCACGATCATTGTATTTTGAAAGACAAGTGCAACATGATCAATTGAACTTGATACCCGATTTTTTGTGTTACTTCTTGACAAGTGAGTGTGATTACAAGAAAGCATGATTACATTGATACTTCATAATGGGTAAAGGAGGAAAACCACAACAAAATTCCAATCATGAAATTGAATTGATGCCATAGGATCTTGATGATGCTCTCCATGAAATTGACAGATTACATAAACAACATAAACAAGACAATTCAATAAGGAACATTTTTTTTAAAGAATTTGTTGATTACACTATAGAATGCATAAGTAAACTAGAAGAAAGGTTGGAATCAATGGATGAATGGGTAAATGATCTCCTCAAACTTAATGATAATAAAGATCAAATGATAGAATAATTGCAACAAGAATTATTTGCAAAGGAAAATGTGTTTTTAGCACTTGAAGGCGAAGTAAGAAGAATGAACCTAGAAAAAGTGATGTGTGATGCAATCTATGACACAAGTGATTTTCTTCCAAATTTTGATAATTCATGTGACAACAATGATTTGATTGATAAGTATGTACATGTATCTCTCTTATGTTATGAGTCTCAACAAAATGATCCTGGTGATATTTCCGAAGATGAAACTCATATTGAATATGATGAGTCTAATGATAATGCTTTAAATGATGATCTTGATGATATTTCTAAAGACAAATATTTTACTGAAGGTGATGAACTAGGTTTCTTTGAAAATAACACAAAGGGAATAGGTTCAAAACTTTTGAATAAAATGGGTTTTGAAGGCAAAGGTTTAGTGTTAAGAACCAAATACCTGAATACAAAATATCACAATAGATCCAAAGATATATGAATACAATCACCACACAAGATCTATGAAACCATATAGAAAACCACACTTTATTATTACCAAACCCTTGAGGTAGGGCAACACCGTACAATGGATCATATTATGGAAGGGATCCTCTCCTGTTCACTTGCCTCTTCGAGGGGGCATCCTCCTATTGAGCTACCGCTCCACAATATAATACTTCTCTTCATGTCTCATTACATTGCTTGAACCCCTTTATATAGTGCTACCATCACCT
>SNQJ01S0016565.1:287740-300297 GCA_010110895.2 Picea sitchensis | reverse complement strand
ATAAATTTCAAAGCCTCACATATAGGTCCAATGTGGTTGGATAGATGTCCATGAATGAAGAAATGTTGTGTTTTTGTTGAAAGGATTTTATAAGGTCAAGTCTTCAAATGTACAACCATATCTCCCATACAAAGTTCATGAGTTAGTTGGTCCTCCAAAGGTCATTTGTCATTGAAGTAAATTTAAACATGTTTAGGAAGAGTTGTTAGTTTATTGAGTCATTACTTTGAGTCAAATGAATCATGAGTATTTTTGTAATGGTTCATGGTAACCCAAAAACTACTTTGTAATGACGGATGTAGGTTTGCGGTTAGACAAAACCACTTGATGTAATGAATGGTTCATGGTAAGATGAAACCACTTCGAGTTTGTAATGGTTAAGGGTGAGTTGAGGAAAACCCTAGATATGATGTAATGGTTGAAGGGTAACCCTTATAAAACCCATGGAAGGTTGAGGGTAAGATAAATAAATATTTGATATGAAGATAATGCAGTTTAGATGATTGACTAAGATATACAATAACAACTGAAGAAACAAATGTGGATGAAGAAGACAAAAGATGATACAGATGAAGAAGATTGAATATGATGAAGACAACTCAAGACATCTAGATTGAACCATAAGTATTCATTAAGGGGGAGTATGAGGGAATAATTCATACTTATGATATGATGAAATTATATTAATGAAAGTAGACTTATTCTATAAGTCTACGTATAATCAAACATGAGGACAATGAGAGAAGTTAGGGATGGATATCACATAGATATTTATGGAGATACTCATGGAGATATTGTGGAGATAATTGTGGAGATGGTTGTACCAATTATCTATAATGGATATCTTGTTATGAGAACATTAATTTTATATTATGAGGCCTCATGTTGCATATTGATGTAAGAGAGTGATGTATTATTATTGTAAATTAATTCAATGTGATATTTGGTGTATATTGTTCTTCTTATGTTGAGATTTCGGTGTGTGAATATTTGTTCATGGTTGATCATAATACCAACAAGAAACATCAACATCCTCATCAAAAAAATCCTCATAAATGGCCATAAAAAGTTTATGTTCTTTACATTTGTGCCTCGAAAAATATTTGTCATCACAATTATAACAAAGACTCTTGAGTTGGCATTCAACCATTTATTCCCAGTTAATTTTTGGATTTTGAGAGGAGTGGCCTGAGGGGTACAATTGGTGGGTCTATAGCGAGGAATAAAATAGGGTTTTCTTATCTGGGAAGAGATGACCTGTTGTGCTTCATTGGAACATTTAGTAGCTTCCAACCAAGTTTAGGGATGATCCATTAGGACTTGGGCTCATATTTCATCTTTTAGGTCATTGATAAAGCATTCCCTGAAGAAGGAATATGAAATTCCATTTGTTCTAAGATCCAAGTGCTCAAAGGAAGCGATAAAGTATTCTACTATGCCAAAGTGTTTTGACTTGGCCAAACAACCCAATATTGATGTCAATCATTCATAAAGATCAACCACAAAATGTGTCCAAGAAACATACCCTTGGTGTGAATTTCTATTCCACTACCACCATTTCCATCATTCGAGATCCAAATAGAGGACACTGCAACAAAGTTTTTCCAATTCATCAGTGATTCCATGCAAGGAGAAATAATTTTCCATTTGAGTGACCCAGTGCATGGGATCCAAGCCATCAAATTTGTTCACCTCGAATGTGGGAAGATGCATTTCATGATGATGGTGCATGGAATGAAAGGATTGGTAATGGGTAGAGTCAACATCTTCATGATAGGAATGTTGTTTAGAGGAGGTAGAGTTCAAATATCGGCTCAACGATTTTTCAAGGTTGTTGTTGATGGTGGCATATCGGTCCTTGAGGGAGTTATATTGTCCCTTGAGGGTCTCAACATTGAAATTGAGGGAGCCAAGGTTGGTGGTAATATGGTTGATGCCATCCTTGTGCTGGGTGTTGTCAGTGATCAAGGCATTGATTTCTTGGTTGCAGATGAGAACCATTGGTGAAGAGGAAAAAAATGGGTAGGTGGGTCTTCATAGAGAAAATGGTTAAATATGAGAGGTATCATGGAGGACAAGGTAGAGAGAGGAATACAATGGGATAGGTGGAAAATAAGGGTGTCGAGAAGGATGGGTGGGACCATGAAAAAAAAGGCTTATAAGATGAATAAGGGTGCCAACAGGACCACTATACTTTCTTATTTTTTTATTTTTATATATATACTCTTGTAGATTTATACTCTAGCCTGAAGAATACTACAGTGACATAATGCCAAAATTATTAACAAGGAAAACTGTGCATGAATTTCACAACCAGGATGTAGGAGGTAGGGTTGCATGAAAAAAGTGCCTTATTACTACTATTATGTTATGTTCTTCCTCCCTTGGTTAGAGTTTTCAGAGTTCCTAGAGACAATGGTTTTTGCCTCTGCTATATATCTATGATATGCATGTGGGGTTGAGCAATAGTAATCGACCCAATATCTTAGGGAACCAACTAAGAGGCTTGACCATACCCTTAGATGTACTACTCGATTACCTAGGTACTAGAGAGTAGTCTTCTCGAGTGTTTTTCTCGGTGCCACTATAGCAGTAAGGGAACTAATAAGCTAATCTATAACTGGTTTTAGGAGACTTAGGGGATTGTCTATGTATTTGATGATATGTGGGAGTGATGACCGTGTATAGATTCTTTCTGATGTGGTACTACTCGAAGGAATACCAACATGGGTTACAAAGGTTTCCAATAAGGTGAACCATTTGTTTCAAGTAACTCATGAAACCATTTGTAGTTCTTGCGTGTAGTCTTCCCCACCTACATTTTTACCTGTTGAATGACAAATCTTTATGATTTAAAGACACTGATAGTACACGTCTCTACCTTGAAAAAAATTTCCCACAATTTTCTGCAAAGGAAAGTGCTTTGATACCACTTGTAAGGTACCAGATGTATTATGTAAAGAAGAAACAAAAATATTATACCAGATACTAGTGGAACAACAAAATATAGAGATCAATAACACTAACAATGATACCTTTACTGATAGAAAGCTAAGTTCACTTGCCTCTTCGAGGGGGAAACCTCCAACATAGAATTGTTCTATTACAATAATTCTCAAGACAAAACTTCCCCATGGCTTCTACTCTTATTTATACTAATTCTATCTTCTAAATAAAATTCTAGAGAAATATCTTTCTAGAAGCGGAAGCTTCTATTATGTATTCTTACATTAGACTTGTTCACATTATTATATAGGCCTTATTTACTAATGTCATCCTTTATTACATAGGAAACATATTATTCTACCTATGTGAGGGGTTAGGGAGGTTAGGTACCTAACATTGATAGCCCCGGATGTGACCTGGGTGTTTTCTAGATTAAGCCTATTTTATACTCATGTGAAAATAACAAGGATCAAGATACATACATATATACAGATCAATTATTGATTCACCAAATGATTTAGTTCTTGCTAGTAAAATAGAGGGAACAATATTAGAGTCATTCGACTCATGAAAAAGAAGTGTTTTCCTTGGATGAGTCAATTCATTTTCATTGAAATGTATCGTCAAGAATATCTAATAGACTTCTCATTCAAAAGTCGGGTCCAATTTGAAAAGAAACTGATTGTCCGATAGGTGAAAACAATTGGAAGAGATTGAATTGAATGATTAGTTGGGAATACATGCTCATTTTCATATATGGATACCCCAAGTAGATTGATTCTACCATTGATTTGTCTTGGGAACTCAATGTATAAATTCTATCTCTTTTTTTGTCACTGAATTGGAAAACTTCTAAAGAATTTACTATAGCATGGTCGAATTAAAAAAGTAATCTCTACATTTTGAATCTTTTTTTGCTCTATCTAATTCATCTTTTCTGTTTGAATTGATTGTCTGGAAAAAGTGATTGAATCAACTCACTCAATTGCCCTGTAGATAATTAGAAAATGATCTTCATCGAGACCAATGGATGGAATGTGAGTGAAAGCTCTCACTTTTGACTCTAAGATTACTTACACATTGTGCTACTTGGTATTCATTCCCAAAAATAGAAAGAAAGATAGCATTTTCCCCATTCCTTAAACCTTTAGTTAATTAGCAATCAATTGAGGAAATAACTCCCACTAGCGGGAGCAAGCGTAATAAAGTAGTTATTAGTGAAATATGTAGAATTCATATTAGCTAGTGATAAGCCAACTAACACTTATAATTGACAAAAATGTTTAGATGGGCTAGGGACCCAAAAAAAACGTATTCAAAAAACATTCGCTCAATGGTTCTTTGTCATTTGTTTAGGATTCACCAGTTTTAAATTTGTTATATTCAACTTGCTTCGAGGAAGTAGTTAAGTTTCTATATCATTTGGTTTAACATCTCGTAACTATGATTCTCTAGTTGGGGGCTTGATTTAATCTCATATGATCTGGAATCATCCCACTAATATGCATTAGTAATTTATTTTTTCCTATTCCCATATCAATAAATTTAGATTCAACAATAAAAACTTCTTTACTAGTTTCCATAAGACTACTTCAAAATCCTATGGCTGGACCAATATCAAACGATTGTTTTGAACAATATATTTTGGGTATATTTTCACTTACTTTAGTGGCTTCAACTACTAATTTAGGTTCACCTATTTCATTTCCACTTCCAAGCCCAACTATGTTCAACTTCAACAACTTAGTCTAGATTAGTTCCTTTTAGTTATGGTTATGCTTTTGGTTTCAATTTATGACTATGGTTTGGAAGATGTACTACCAACTAAATCTAAAAAACAAAAAATTGGAAAGGCTTCAACTTCAATCATTTTTGTATGGTGTAGGAGAGAAATTAAGTAATTAGTCTAGATAAACGTAGGTAGGTGCTTTACTCAGAGGCATGAGAAGGGGTATCGCCAACCAACCATAGGTTCCAAACATTCACTCATTAATGAATAGGTAGGCCCATTGTTGAAAGAGGAATATGAATCCTAAAAGCATCACTAATAAAGAAGGGGTTTAGTACGCCCATAGTTCAGATTTATTCACAGAAAAAAGGTCCAATAATGTGCAACACTACGATAGATAGATGAAAAAGAAAGGCACTAGCAACCGATGGGTCAATTATTTCTTGTTCTTCTAGCTTACATATATTATAAATGTTATCTCCGAGCCTAGGGATAACTAAGGATATCACGTCTTGAGGCCCATAGGTCCTAGACATGGAGTATCGAGAGCCAAACAACTTGATCATGGCCTCGGAGGGCCCCTCTTTTCTTTAGTGAAATCCATGTATCACCAGTAGGAGTGTCCTTCACACTAGTCTGGTATTGAAGTAGCAATGAGTCTTTCTCCATGAGGTAATGATTCCAGGTAAGATTGATCCAGGTGGATATTGGTGGCCACCCACTTATTCCAACTAGCTCCTCGTGTCTATTTTTGTTCAACACATCTTTATGTACTACTTTATAATTGTGAGCTCTACACTTCTGGGGTTGTCTAAAGCCTCACACATTATCCAGGTGGATACGGGGGGCCTCTCACCTAATCCAATTGGCTTATTTTGTATGTTTTCATGTCATCACATCTTGTTGTACATTTAGGGCTGTTTTGGGGCCCTAAACATTGTTTTGTTGGCTCACCATAGTCAGAATATAGACAGAGTTAAATTATGACAACATAATGTGTAGCTCTCTGAAATACCTTTCCAACGAGCTATCACGCGCCTAAAACAAAGGTCGTATGAAATTTTTTTGACCCTAGGAAGTTGAGGTACCAAATTACACCAACTTACCCATAAGGCCCACATGACTTTTGGTATTTCACATTCTAGGGTTAGGTTTTTGGATGTCTAGGGTTTCAAAATTCATGAGTAATATGAAAAGGACATATGGAGCCTCATTGTAATCCATTTTTCTCATAAGGATGCACATAGTAGTCACATCTCTTCTCCCATTCGAGCAAGTTTCAGTTCCGCAGTTTTACAGTTTCAGCCTATTTCATTATTTAATAGAAGATATTGTTCACTGGATATTTGTGTTATTCTTCCCATCTCTGTGTTTATTATATTCAGTTTTTTAATCTGTTCATTCTTCTCCTAAATCCATATTAGTAGTATCAGAGAGGTCTGCTCTTCATTTATTTTTCTTCGTGCATGTCCCCAACAAGGTCTGGGTACAAGAAGTTGGGACTCGAACCCATCGAGACATTACCAGATCGACTGTGCCGAGCCCAACAACAACCCATGGGAGATGAAAATAAAGATGATGGAGTAGGATATCCTATTAAAATGTTGCTTGAGGAATCCCTCACGTGAAAAAGGAACAAAATGATGGACAAATTTATGTAGATCCTTCGACGACTGCCCACGGGAGAGGTATCTTCATCAAGCGGTCATGCAAACCCCTTCAAGGTACATGCAAATTTTGATATTACATTATTGGAAGGACTGATAGATGCAAATTATATAGATAAATGGATGAATGTACTCAAGGGATATTTTTCAGTCCACAATTTTTCTGATAGGGAAAAGATCACTTTTTCACTCCTCAAGGTCGTTCCCCATGTGAAACACTGGTGGGATACTTACTCTGAGAAAAGGGTCGTGGAGGAATATGAAATTTTTGTGGTGGACCCTCCATGGGATTCCTTCTGAGGCACCATTAAAGAACATTACTACCCTGTTGGAAGCTATGAGTACAAGTACACCAAATGGACCACCCTACGTCAAGAAAGGGACTAAACAATACCAGACTTCACCAACATTTTCCATACCCTACGCACCAAATTGGGTATCAAAGATTCTGAGCGTCATCTAGTGCTCAAATACCGTGGTTGTTTGCATCGATACATTCAAACAAAAATGGAATTCCTAGACATTGCCTCATTGGGAACAACTTATAGATACGCTGTCAAGATCGAGCAAAAATTTAAGAAGAAGCGACAAGAGTTTGGATCTGCAAATCCCTCACAGCCGAAGCAGGGAAAAGGAAGCCCAAACCCACACAACAAGGGACCAATTTGAGATGGCCTCCCTCAGGAAAATTCATCCAAACCGCAACACAAGAAGGGCAATGAAAATACAAAGAAGGGAATGGGAAAATGGTGTGAGTACAATAAAAGTCCTTGGCACAACATCGACGAAGGCGACTCCAAGCAGTTCCTCATGGCCGAGCTGAAGGATTCCGAGTCATAGGATGATTCTGATTCCGAGTCAAGTCATGAAGGAGGGAAGGGTATTATCAATGCTAAACCCAGTGCCACGGTCGCTACTACCAAAGTTAGTCCAAGTGAACTAGAAGAACCAGAGGAAGGGGAATGCCTGTTTCACTCACAAATGTGGGTCAAGGGGGCTCCGATTCATTTCATTGTCGACAATGGTAGTCAGAAGAACCTGATTTCAGCAGAGGTCATCAAGCATTTGGACCTGCCAACGACACCACACCCACAACCCTACACCATCATCTGGCTTCGTCAAGGAAGAGATCTTTGCGTTAGCCAACATTGCTGTATGCCCTACGACATCAAGCCTTTCAAAGATGAGGTACTGTGTGATATTTCTCCCCATGAAGTTTGTGATGTTCTTTTAGGACAACTATATTTGTGGAAGCATCATGCTATGTACGAGTCTATACCCTACAGTGTTATTATTACTTTGGGTAGACAATTGTACATGATCCCAGAGGCGGCACTGCCTACTGCTATTTCTTTAATCTCTGCTAAGTAATGCAGTAAGGTCATTTCACAGAGCAGGAAGTTCATCTTCTTTGTGATCCATGCTCACAGTAAGAAGAAGGTCATCGCCACATTCATGGCCTCTACACAACGCCACTCTTTGCAGCAGAAGGAAGTGAACGAGATCATGGAAGAATACAGAGACATCTTCGCCTCACCTACAGGGGTACCAAAACACTGCCAAGTCAACCATCCCATTGATCTGAGCCTTGATGCACCTCTACCTAATGGGCCATTCTATCGATGCTCATTTATTGAGAATGATGAAATACGACGTTAGATCCAAGATCTTCTTCAAAAGGGGCACATCAGACCCAAATCCTCCCCTTGCGGAAGCCCGATTGTGCTAGTGCATAAGAAGGATGAGTCTTGGTGACTCTGTATTGATTACATATCCTTAAAAAAAATCACAGTCAGGAACTTCTACCCAATTCCCAGGATTGATGACCTTCTTGACCAACTCAAGCGGGAAATTTTCTTCAAGAAGATTGACCTGAAGTATGGCTACCACCAGGTCGCCATCGAGCCAACTGATGTATGGAAGACAACCTTCAAGTCTAAAGAAGGTCTCTAAGAATGGCTAGTTATTCCATTTGGCTTAAAAAATGCACCAACCACTTTCACGAGGTTGATTGATGATGTATTGAGACCCTTCACCCAACTCCTTTGTGGTAGTATATTTGGATGACATCCTTATCTTCACCAGAACGGGGGAGGAGCACATGCAGCATATTCAACAGGTTTTGAGCACTCTACGACAACACAAGCTTTATGCCAACTTAGAAAAATGCTCTTTTGGCATGAACATGGTCCAATACCTAGGCTACATTGTTGATGAGCATGGGGTACATGTTGATCCAACTAAGATCCAAGTCATCCGTGACTGGCCATCCCTGACCACACTGACCGAGCTTCAGAGCTTCTTGGGTCTAGCCAATTTCTACCGACGGTTCGTGTTGGGATTCTCCCATATTGCATGGGCCCTAAACCAAGTGACCATGGGAAATGGTAAGGCCAATTTAGTATGGGGGAGGGAGAAACAACAAGCATTCAATGATCTGAAACATCACTTTTGCTCAGCTTCTGTAATCTCCTTGCTCGATCTGCAACACCCATTCAAGATTGAGACTGATGCATCTGACTATGATGTGGGCACAATTCTCACTCATCACGAGCATCCTATGGCATACCATAGTGAGACAATCTTCGATACTGTCTAGAAATACGCCACCTATGATAAGGAAATGTACTCCATTGTACAAGCCCGACGTCAATGTAAAAATTACATTCTGGGGAAAGATACGATCATACACACTGATCACAATCCTATTCAGTTCATACGGACATAGGGGAAATTGCAGAATGACCGCCATCAGAAGTGGTCCACCTACCTGCAACAGTTCCATCTCAACATCAAGTATAAGACATGTATCTCCAATCGTGTCATTGACTACCTCAGTTGGCCTCCTGTGGATGCACTCACCACTGTGCTCCAGTCCTATGGAAATGAAGCATCGGATTGGCCCCAACTTTATCAACAAGATCTGGAATTCACCACCACATATCATCTCTTGGCTACAGGCATCACTGTCACTGATTTTCACATTCATGACAAACTCTTATGCCACCTGGTCCATCTCTGTGTCCTTACAAGTGAGCGTGCAAAGATGATTTAGGAAGCCCACTACAGTTGGGTGGCATGACATTTTAGCGTAGAGAAAACTGTGGTTGTTCTTCAGAAACATTTTTATTGGCCAAAACTTCAACAGGACTTCGACAAGTATGTCATATCTTGCACTACCTGTGCCATTGCCAAGCCAACCATCAAGAAGCAAGGCTTATACACCCCTCTTCCTATTCCTGAGAAGCAGTGGGAATCCATATCAATGGATTACATGTTGGGTTTTTTGTCCACCAAGCATGGGATCGGTTTTCGAAGATGGCCATCCTCATAGCCTGTAAGAAGAATTTCACAGCGAAAGAGACTTCCAATCTCTTCTTCAAACGAGTTTGAGTCCACTTTGGGATACCATAGACCATCATCTCTGACCGAGACAATAGGTTCCTCAACACCTTTTGGTCAAGTCTCTGGTCTCTTTTGGACACCAAGCTCACAAAATCCACTTCTTTCCACCCCCAAGCCGATGGCCAAACCGAGGTTTTCAATCATATGATTGTGCACATCCTGCGCATGTACAATTATAAGCATCCCTGTACATGGGACGAGAGTCTTCCATATGTCCAACATAGCTACAAAATGACTCTCCATAGTTCCATCGACCATAGCCCATTTCAGGTGGGTCTAGGATTCCAACCCTTGGGACCCATTGATGTTGCACTTCCTCTTGCCACCGCACAGACAGACTCTTCCCCTGATTAGTCTGCGATCGACAAAGCCACCATATTGATTGAGCGGATTCAACACATCCACCAATAGGTCCAGGAAATTTTGCAGAAATCCAATGCTAAGTACAAGCAGGGCCATGATCAACACTGAGTACCACACTATTTTTAGGTTAGCGACAAAGTTTGGTTACATTTGCAGAAGGAGTGTCTCACTGGGCCCCATCAGAAGATTCACCCACTTTTTTATGGGCCTTACACTATCACCAAGGCTGTGGGTAGCAATGATTTTGATATTAACACCCCACCCTTCCTTGGTCTGCATCTAGTATTCAATGTGGACCTGCTTCAACCATATTTTCCACCATTATTGGACACCTATGAGATCGCCGAACAACTGACGCCCACAGATCTCAACAATGACTACATGGTACAAGAATCCACCGATCATATTGTGGACACACAGGTCAAAGGAACTCTCTAGCAACGGATCCAAATTTATCGAGTTGTCAAGGTAGGGCAAATCCTACACCAAGGCAAGTGGCTCACCCGGGGCCAAATCCAATAGAAGTTTCCTCACTTGATGGGGGAACTCAATGAAATGGATACCATTGCTTCCTAAGGGGGGAGTATTGATCTAGGTGGATTTTGGTGGCCACCCACCTATTCCAACTGGCTCCTCGTGTCCATTTTTGTTCAACACATCTTTTTGTACTACTTTATAATTGTGAGTTCTACACTTCTGGGGTTGTTTGAAGCCTCACACATTCTCCAGGTGGATACGGGTGGCCTATTTCCTAATCCAAATGGATTATTTTCTATGTTTTCATGTTAGCACATCTTTTTGTACTTTCAGGGCTATTTTGGGGCCCTAAACATTGTTTTTTTTTGGCTTACCACAGTTAGACTATAGATGAAGTTAGAGTCTGATGACGGAATGTGTAGTTCTCTGAAAGAAATTTCCAACGGGTTATCACGTGCCTAAAACAAAGGTATTATGAAAAATTTATGACCCTAGGAAGTTGAGGTACCAAATTACACCAACTTACCCATAGGGCCCACATGACTTTTGGCGTTTCACCTTCTAGGGTTAGGTTTTTGGATGTCTAGGTTTTTGACATTCATGAGTAATATGAAAAGGGCCTATTGAGCCTCATTGTAATCCATTCTTCTCAGAAAGATGCGCGTAGCAGCCACATCTCTTCTCAGAGATAGATACCACCATTTGAGCAAGTTTCAGTTCTGCAGTTTTACAGTTTCAACCTATTTCATTATTAATAGAAGATATTGTTCACTAGATATTTATGTTATTCTTCATATCTCCATGTTTATTATATTCAGTCTGTTAATCTGTTCATTCCGCTCCTAAATCCGGATCAATCATGGTATGTATCACTCTGATTTTTGAAGAACTTGAACATGTTGTATTAGATCCTTATTCATTTCATGACGTTTGGTTGTAAATTATACTCTTTTCCTTGTTCAAACCTGGAAGGGTGACACAATGCCCTTGTAAGTTGATTTCCCTTTATGATGGGTTACTACTGGCTGGATATGTGAAAATCCATTGTTCGTTCCATCCATACTTACCACTTTCCATATTTATTCCTTCCATATCCCCTATCCTTGTTTGGTCATTGGGATTGGCTACACTGGGAAGGGTTGTACCTTACCTCGTGGGAAGAAGGGGCTAAAGGGACAGAGGGTAGAAGTAGTTGGCAAGAGTTAAAATATAATTTTGAAACCTTTGAGATGCTTTGCCCAAGGATCCTTGAGAAACCATTGAAAATATTCTTAGTAAGAAAAGGGTACCCACAAGATTACATAAACGCTCAAGGTACTAGTTGATGGATAGGAAGTCTCATCACAAGGCAGCCTATTATGACCATGGACATGTAGCGATATGAAATTACCACCTATATGGTCACAAAAATAGGGTAGTGGCTCTTGGTGGCATATCCAAGAGAAAGGGGGTCTCATCACAAGCCAACCTTCTCATTTCTGTGAAATGTTTGTGGATAATTTTGTCACTTCTAGTCATCAAGCCAGGATAGTGTCCCTCAACTATTTCCTTGTCGCATAAGAAAAAAAGATCAAAATAAATAAATCTTATAATAAATGACAATGAATGGGCTAGGAAAAAATTGCATCCATGACAAGGTGCAACTCTCCCTCCACAAAGGCACCCACAGGTAAGACTCTACACTTCCCTATTATCACATGCACCCCATGCCCAAATATTTACCCCATGCTACCTCATACACTTACATGAATTGGAATAGAACCCACCTAGGAAACACCCCAAACTTAATAGAAGTTATCGCAATAGGACACTCTAAGACCCTCTCCAAACCTAACTTGTCAAATTGCATAATGTCTTTGAGCATTTGTTTGGGGTTAAGGAGGGTTGATGCACATGTTTTGGTAATTTAATTATTAGATGTGATTTACATGTTGTGATCCTTGTGACTTATGAAACCCTAGAGGGTGTAC
>SNQJ01S0016565.1:274985-286306 GCA_010110895.2 Picea sitchensis | reverse complement strand
GAGACCCAAAGTATCAGGGCTCGAAGGAGGAATATTGAAGGCTGAGATTTTTGAAACACGAAAATATTACAAGGTAAGGAGAACACGAAAATCTCATAAGGAGGAGATACAACTACCATTAAATCAGTTGGAGAGACAATATCTGGACCATTGAATCCACGTCCATATACACAGAGGAATGCACACAGGGAAGATTAGATTTGAACTGTCAGATATGAGCGCAGAGGACCGATAGTCATTGGATCTGGAAGAAGGCACACGAGGTTTAACCTTGTGCATGCAGAGGAGAACATAATCGTCAAAGTCCCGACATCATCAGGGCTGTCCATTTTGGAGGATAGGTGGCGAAGATCCAGAAGCCAATAGGGTTTTGGACTTCGGGAAAACAAAGGTGAAGAGAAGGGAAAACTCACAATCGTCGATATCGCGAAATCATTACAACCATTAGATTTGGAGTGAAAAGTGGCGGAGATACACATCCATCGAGAATTTAGACACCGAGAGAGTGAAGATGAAGACTGGAGCAATTGCCCGGGGATTCGGGATGCGAAATGATCCTAGCCGTCCATCAAAGAGGACATGTGGCGAGCGGTTGAAATTTCTCTAACTCGCTACTGAAGGAAGTCAAAGGGTGGAGTTTTTAGAACTCCTGAATCGTGAAATCCTGGAGCGCTCGAGGATAAGCCCCAGGTCATAGGACAAGGACACATGGAGGGGACTCAAGGGAGGCATTAACACGAGTTAAGCCCCATCGTAATTTCGATAACCAGGAGTTGGAAGGACAAGGTGTCAAAACTTTCCCATTATCGATATGTGAAATGCGACGAGCACCTTTTGGGCTTAGTCGATGATCAAAAATGATGGTCACGTGGAGAAAGGATAAGGAAGGGGTCATATCTCATTAACCCTTTTTGGGGTTTCGAGGGTTGATGGACCCAGGAACACTTGCAACCTGAATTGCGAGGTCGCGAAAGCCGGAGCACCTTTTGGGTATTAGTCGATGGTCACGGGGTAGTGGTAATATGAGTGGAGAAAAGGTAGGAGTTAGTGAGAGCTAGGTTCTATTTTGGGTTTCGACATTTTGAAGGACAAGGATCCAAGGAGAGCTCGCATACAGGAGTCCTGAAACAACAAAACACGAAATACGTGTTGATTTGAGCCTTGGGTCACAACCCAGTGTCACGAGAGAGGAAGGGGATGATTGTGAAAGGAGCCAACATCGTGTTGGGTGAATTGGTTCAAGAAGAAGAAGAGCACCGAAAGGAAAGAGGGCACATAAGATTTGTTTCGAGGCCTGTACCAGTGGAGAAAAGAGGACCTGTGGATTTGTTCAAGGGTTTCACAATAGGGGCTCGAAAGAGCTGCTTCAACTCAGAGAATTAGAACGATTCAGTGATCGGGAGGTCAGCCGGACCCCTTGGGGTAGGGGGTCTATGTCACCCACCTAGACATTGGCTTTGGAGACCTTGACCGTCACCCTAGTAGCCCCATGACATCACCCAAATCTAGGGTTTGACATTGGGAGATGTTGGGCCACAGTTTTGGAACATGTGGCATGGAGGAGGGCCTTTGGAGGCCCAACGTTTTGCTAGATGACCTCAATGTCTCATGGATGAGGCCTAACGTCACCCTAGGAAGGATGACATCACCCTCTTTAGGGTTTTAATGTTGAAAATTGCTTTAATTTTTAATTTTAAGAGCAAATTGACATGAAGGCTCTGTTTTATGAAAATACACAACTATTGGATTAATTAGCCAGGATTTCCCATATACATATGGCTGGCTAAGTTCATTTTTATATAATAACTCATGACACACAAGTGGTGGTCTGAAATTTTCTCCCTCTTTAAGGGTTATTGGCTGAAATAACTAGTGCACACCTCTTGGGAGAGCTTTATGGTGGTGTATTTTGGCATTTTTCATGGTGGAATGGTCTTCAACTAGGGTTTAACTTGATTATTCTTGGTGAAGTAAGTGGAAAATATGCATTTTTATTCATGCTATGGATGTTTGTGGTGAAATTTACTTGTTTCATGTCTAATATTATGAAATTTCGTGTTTAAACCCTAGGGGAGAAACAACAAATGCTTCTTTCTCTCTATAACTATTCTACTAGCTTGATCTTGCCAATTATACATTTTATTGGGAGTGATTATTAGATCTCTAAAGTGATAGCTCTCTATTAATCTCATTCTTGTCACCAATTAAATTGTCTTTCAAAAGCTAAGGAAGGAAGGTATGCTAGGGCCTAGAAGTGCCTACTCTCTAGCAAAACCTCCCTAAAAAAGGGGCAAATGCTTGAGGCCTTGAAGTGCCAACACCTCTTGCATTTACTTCTTCCCTTAGGTAAGAATTATCATTGTTTTATTTCCCAAGTGATATTGTTACTATTATTGACTCCATAAGCCCTAAAATGCACTGATTTTTACACTCTTGTGAATGAATGAGACTAAACAAACTTTCAACACATCTTCTTGAAACTAAAAACCATATTACTGTTGCTATAATTGTTGTTATAGCCCTTATTAGGAAGCCTTAATCATAATACTAACCCATAAAACTAACCCAAAAATTTGCATTTGCCTAAGTACTATCATCTCAAGGCTCTAGTCTTCCTTTTGCTAGTGTTCTATGTGAAAATTTCTGAAGTGGTTTGAGGTTGTTGTTGCTATTGTAACTACTATTACAACCATCATTGCAGCCCCTTAACACCCCTAAAAATATCCATAAAACCACTAAACATTTGTACTAAGCAAACTATAATAATTGGATGTTGAAGTAATTGTCTTATTGCTTTATTATAATACTTTTCTGAAGTGGTTTCTATTGCTGACATCATCATTAATTAATGATATTATCAGCGTTTGGACATCCATTTAAGTCATTTATTGACTTTATTTTGATCTTGAAATTTTGAGTGACAAAATAATATCAAACTTGCAAAGTCTTTATATCATTTTCCCATCATTACTTACAATTTCTAGACATATTTGTTGCTGCTATACATGTTATCTTTTGATGTTTCAGTGGCATATTTTATATCTTGAAGTCACTGATTTGAAACATTGATATCATTGCTTATTCCTAACGTTTTTTGTTTCATTGGTAAAGGGCAGGTACCATTCATTGAATTTTCCTTTTTCCCCTTTAAACTTTACCAAGTGATTTTATTCCTCGAGAGACCTAGAGAGAGGGGTGGGTTTTACTTGGTATTTTTACCCTTCATAAACCAACTAGGTCTTGGGATGTCTCCCTTGGAGTGAGTTTCTTTTCCTCCTGAATAGAAAGAGGTATCCTATTAGGGTGACAGTGGTAGGACTACCTCTGTGTTACATCAGTCTAGGCCTACTTTCCTTGGGGATTTGGGCAAGTATAGGTTATGCGATAACATTTTTGGCGATGCTTTCGGGGAAAACTGAGTCAATATTCCTCAATGACACTTTTTTGGTAAGCCTTTCCCTCAAATCCTTCATCTTACGAAGCTTTCCTGGCGACTCCACTAAGGATGATTCCCTCACTCCCTTTGATAATCCTTAAGAGGATATCTGGCGACTCCACTGACCTTTTCCAAGGTGCCACCTTACTCTCAACTTTGTGATATTTCCAAGATATGGGATCATGGTGCCTTGGGAACAAGTGTATCCAACTATTGATTTTGAAAATTTTCAAGGATACCCAAATTATCTTGATAAAAAATGGTTAAACAACTCTCCAAGATTCAGAGGCCTCCCAATTAATCACATTGTAGAATTATTGAAGTATATAAGTGAGATAGAATTTGAAGGGGAGGATGTTCTGGTAAAATTGTTCATACTTTCCCTGCCGTCATTTTTGCAATATTGGATTAAGGGTTGTTGCGAAGATAAGGGTGTAACATCTTTTGTAGACCTCATCAATAGGTTTATTGATTTTTTGAAACCACAATGCCAAATATATGAAGATGCCCTTCAAAATCTCGCAATAGCTTTAGAGGATGAAGGATTCACCACTGATTATGGAGGATCTTAGGGATGTGTACCATACTCAATACCAAAAACCCTCTGATATAGAAGGATATATTTATGAAGAAGGTTGTCAACCCCTTGAAGAGGAGTAATATTTTTTGCATGATTTAATAGAATGCAATAAATACTTGACTAAAAAAGTGAGTTATGAGGATGAAGTATCCGCTCCTCCGTCCAATGAAGATCTCCAAGATCCTATCTCTTCTGCACAAAACGAAGAGAATGAGGTGAATCATTTTACTTTCTAGGTTTTTGATGACCCTTTGTTCTATGATTCAGAAGGTGAAGAAGTAAAGGAATCCTTGGAAGAGCTAGGTCCTTCATTTTCTGATGAAGGAAAAACAATGATTAAAGAGACGAGTCTTGGGGATGATGTACTTGATGCTCTTCCATTTCATGAATTCATCCAAGCCTTTGACGCTCCTACACAACAAGAAGTGAACATGATAAGTTATTTCCCTTTACAAGATTTTGATGATGCTTTATTTTATGATTTGGAAAGTGAAGAAGTATTAGAGGAACCCTTGGATGCATTAAATCCTTCATGTTATGATAAAGGTAGTGATATGGTTGATAATATTGATGAGTTCATACATGTTGGAAGACATAAATGGGATGTGATTGGTTCTTATGAGGATCCCATTTATGATATGGAAGGATATCTTCAAATATTTCCTTTACAACGATCATATAATGTTCCTGATAATTTGGCAACAAGATGATCATATAATTATAGAAGTTTTCCAAGCACCCAAGCATGACCCAGTGCAATGTTCTCTTCTTTATTTTTGGTCATACCTTGAGTATTTTGATGAATATTCCTTTGAGCACTTGGATTTATTCTATTAAGAATATTATCAACCGTCGTTGTGCTCAAATTTTTATAAAGAGGACTTTGCTTGCCTAAAGCAGGATACTTGTGACAAGGTTTTCCAACTCTCTGCGATTGCTTTACCTTGTTATGTCACTAAGGATGGAGTTGGGGAATATGTCTCTTGTTTCAAGTTTTCTTTAGGGAAAAACTTTCCTTAAGAAGTTTATTATCTCAATATTTCATCTTTCCCCTGAGAAGTTGTCAGTTTCCCTCTAAGTTCTTGTTAATTCCTTCTCAAACCTTAGGGAGTGATGAAGTGCAAGGTGGTCAGTCCTCAGACTATTTGAGCTAGACATTTGAGTCCTTGACCTCTCACGATCCTTTTCTGAGATGGATTGACCAATGTTTTGGAAGGGTGACTTGGCATGATTTTGTCCCTCCCTCCCACCTCCATGAGCTAGATTTTACGATTTCCTATGATATAATGCATGCTCTAACTCATGTTTATTTTGTGATAAACTTGTCATTGTTTTGGTTTATGATGAAGCATAGAGGCAGGTGTTATGATACATTTCTAGTGTGGTTTTACTGGTTGTATTCTTATACCTAGCATTTCATAGGTAAGTTAGTATAGGTAGGCATTTGCATCCATTGTACATACCATTGCATATAATGTTAGCATAGTTGTAGTTGAAATTTTCATATTGTCTTGTTTAATTATGTATATATGTATGCTCATAATCATATGTTAGAATATAGATGTTTTTATTTGTTTATTTTATCATATATGGACGAGGGGTGATATCACCACCCTAAGGATTACTGATGTCTTTTGTTGAGATCTAGCAGGCACAGGTCATACTAGAGATGTTGAGGTTCTCATGCACTCTACGGTGAGCACATGTCCCTGAGTTGGAGCCAAATGTTATCCCCTAGCCTAGGGATAAATAAGGAGATCACATCTTGAGGTCTATAGGTCCTAGACATGGAGTACCGAGATCTAGATGACTTTAGCATGGCCTCGGAGGGCCCCTCTTTTCTTTAATGCAGTCCATGTATCACCAACAATAGTATCCATCACACCAGCCTGGTCCTAAAGTAGCAGTGAGTCTTTCTCCATGAGGTAATGATTCTGGGTATCATGGTATGTATCATTCTGATTTTGAAGCACTTGAACATGTTGTATTGAATCCTTCTTCATTTCATGACGTTTTCTTGGAAATTATTCTCTTTTCCTCATTCAAACCTGGAAGGGTGACATGATGCCCTAGTAATTTTATTTCCCTTTAGGATGGGTTCCTACTAGGTGTATATATGAAACATCATCGTCCATTCTATCCATACTTACCACTTTCCATATTTATTCCTTCCATATCCCCTATCCTTTTTTGGGCATTGGGATTGGATACACTAGGAAGGGTTGTACCTTACCTTGTGGGAAGAAGGGGCTAAAGGGCCATAGGGTAAAAGTAGATGGTAAGAGTTAAAAGACAATTTTGAAACCTTCGATATGCTTCACCCAGGGATCCCTAAGAAAGTAGTGAAAAGCTTCTCAGTAAGAAAAGGGGACCCACAATATATTATAAACACTCAAGGTACTAGTTGATGGATAGGAGGTCTCATCACGAGTCGACATATTATGACCATGGGCATGTAGCAGTATGAAATTACCACTTATTGGGTCACCAAACTAGGGTAGTGGATCTTAGTGGCATAACCAAGAGAAATGGGGTCTCATCACGATCAAACCTTCTCATTTCTGTGAAATTTTTGTGGATAACATTGTCACCTCTGGTCATCAAGCCAGGATAGTGGCCCTCAACTATTTCCTTGTAGCACAAGAAAAAAAAGATCAAAATAAATAAAGCTAAGAATAAATGGAAATGAATGGGATTGGAAAAAATTGCATCCATGACAAGGTGCAACTCTCCCTCCACAAAGGAACCCACAGGTAAAAATCTACATTTCCCTGTTATCGCATGCACCCCATGCCCAAATATTTACCCCATGCCACCTCATACACTTACATGAATTTGAATAGAATCCACCTGGTAAACACCCCAAACTTAAGAGACGTTGTACCAATAGGACACCCTGTGACCCTCTCCAAACCTAAATTGTCAAATTGCATAACGTCTTTGAGCATTTGTTTGGGGTTAACGGGGGTTGATGCACATGTTCGGGTAATTTAATTATTAGATGTGATTTACATGCTATGGTCCTTGTGACTTCTGAAACCCTGGAGGGTGTACTTGTTGTTGCTTCAATACCTTTCCTAATGGACATGTACACATGAGGGAATGATTTGCTCGGACCTTCGCGAGGGCTCAAATCCCACAGATGGACACTGGAACCCTAGCCAAGGGGTAAGAAGAGATTGAAGGCTTGCATAGTGAAGGAAGAGGAAATTTAATTTGGAGGCACCCTGGAAGGAATAAATAATGAGAGGCCACCCTTCCCCACCTGGATGTTGGATTTGGAGACCTTGGTCGTCAACCTAGTAGCCCCATGACATCACCCAGAGCTAGGGTTTTACATTGAGAGAAGTTGGTATGCATTTTTGGAACATGTGGTATGGAGGAGGGCCTTTGGAGGCCCAACATTTTTCTATATGACCTTAATGTCTCATGGAGGAGGCCTAATGTCACCCTAGGAAGGATGACGTCACCCTCTTTAAGGTTTTAATGTTGAAAATTGATTTGATTTTGAATTTTATGAGCAAATTGATATGTAGGCTCTGTTTTATGAAAAGACACAATTGTTGGATTAATTAGCCAAGATTTCTCATATAAATATAGACGGTTAAGTTCATTTTTATATCATAACTCATCACACACAAGTGGTGGTCTGAAATTTTCTCCCTCTTTAAGGGTTATTGGTTGAAATAACAAGTGCACACCTCTTGGGAGAGATTTATAGTGGTGTATTTTGGCATTTTTCATTGTGGAATGGTCTTGAAATAGGGTCTAACTTGATTATTCTTGGTGAAGTAAGTAGGAAATCTGCAATTTTATTCACGCTATGAATGTTTGTGGTGAAATTTACTTGTTTCATGTCTAAGATTATGAAATTGCTTGTTTAACCCCTAGGGGAGAAACAACAAATGATTCTTTCTCTCTATAACTAATCTACTAGCTTGATCTTGCCAATTATACATTTTTCTTGGGAGATATTATTAGAGCCCTAAAGTTCTAGCTCTCTTGTAATCTCATTCTTGTCACCAATTAAATTATCTTTCGAAAGCTAAGGAAGGAAGGTACGCTAGGGCCTAGAAGTGTTTTCTCTCTAGAAAAACCTCCCTTAAAAAGGGGAAAATGTTTGAGGCCTTGAAGTGCCAACACCTCTTTCATTTACTTCTTCCCTTAGCTAAGCATTATCATTATTTTATTTCCCAAGTGATATTGTTACTATTATTGACTCCATAAGTCCTAAAAGGCACTGATTTTTACACTCTTGTGGATGAATGAGACCAAAAAAAATTTCAACACATATTCTTGAAACTTTCACTAACACTAACAGACATATTAACACTACTATAATTGTTGTTACATCCCTTATTAGGAAACCTTAATCAGCATGCTAACTCCTAAAACTAACACAAAAATTTGCATTTGCCTAAGTGTTATCATCCTGAGGATCTAGTCTTCCTTTTGCTAGTGTTCTAAGTGCAAATTTCTGAAGTGGTTTGAGGTTGTTGCTTCTGTTGTAAATATTGTTACAACCATCATTGCATCCCCTTAACACCCCTCAAACTATCCATAAAACCACTAAAAAATTGTACTAAGCAAACTATAATCAATGGATTTTGAAGTAATTGTCTTATTGATTTATTATAGTACTTTTCTGAAGTGGTTTCTATTGCTGTCATGATCATTAATTAATGTTGTTATAAGTGTTTAGACTTCCATTTAAGTAATTTATTGACTTTATTTTGATCTTGAAATTGTGAGTGAAAAAATACTATCAAACTTTCAAAGTCTTTATATCATTTTGCCATCATAACTTACAATTTGCTGCTGTTGCTATACATGTTATCTTTTGGTGTTTCAGTGGCATATTTTATATCTTGAAATCACTAATTTGAAATATTGATATAATTTTTTATTGCTAATGTTTGTTTTTTCATTGGTAAAGGGAAGGTACCATTCATTCACTTTTCCTTTTTCTCCCTTAAACTTTACCAAGTGATTTCTTTCCTCGAGATACCTAGAGAGATGGGTGGGTTTTACCTAGTCTTTTTACCTTTCATCAACCAACTAGTTCTTGAGACGTCTCCCTTGGAGTGAGTTTCTTCTCCTCCTAAATAGAAAGAGGTATCCTATTGGGGTGACAGTGATAGGATTACCTTCGTGTTACGTCAATCTAGGCCTACTTGCCTTAGGGATTTGGGCAAGTATAGATTGTGCAATAACAATGAACACAATAGGTATGGATTTTGAAAGTGGAAGCCCTAGATGATAACAAAATTACAATCACATGGGAGGTATACTCAGGAAGGGTGATTATTTATTTATGTTGAAGAGTGTCAAGTAGGAGGAAATATTTTTTTACTTATTCTCTAAGGTTTCCTACTTATTAATTTGTTTTCTTTTCATAATTACGTTGCTAGCAGCTAGCTAGTGCCTACAATAATGAAATTCACATAAGGAGAAAAGTAAAACAAATAAGAAATATGAGAAATGGGCAAGCAATATGAGAAATGTTGGGCATGTAGATATCATGCAAGGGAAAATATATAAACTATGCACATGGTAAAGAGTCAAAGGGTAATGCTCGCAATTCCGAGATTTAGTTGGGTTGAATATTCTTTTGTTTGTGAATGGAAGTAGGTGTAGGGAAAGGATTACATCCATATAATATCACTTCCCATATCCATTTAGGAGTAATAGTTGGGATATTTTTCTTAGTTGTGATATTTTTCATGTTAACTCTACTCCTGCAACTATTCCCACTACTCTTTTTACGGGTCGAGTACTGACCGAGTTAGACTAGCTTAGGAAAAAACACAAGACTTTATATTCTTCGGTCACAATCCATTTAGAAAAATCTAACACCTACCCATGGATACAAATTAAGTCCCACACCAAGAATTGGTATAAGAGAGGAATACTATGCTGCCACCATAAATCGCATAGTGGTGGAAGAAGTGAGGGATAAGATCTCCAGTGTCTTTCTAAACCTTTTTCTCTTGGTATAGTAAGTCATGTCTTATTTCCAGACTCAGATATAGAGGCTTTGTTTTGTTTCTATTTTATGAATTGATATAAACCCAACTTAAATAAAACTCCAACAAATTGATAGACAAAAAAAATAGTCTATATAACACAGAACACTTTTGTCAATTGGGTTTAGCCAGAGTGGTTTGTGCCGAGGGGTGTTTCCCCCCCCACCCAGGTTCAATTTACTCAAGTGTCATGTTGAGCTATTAAATGAGAAAGATATCAAAAAATCCTCGAATTTTAATCTGGTTTACCCCTGGTACCATCCTCGAAATGAGGGAAGTGCCCGACGGGTTTCCGTAGGCTTTATTCCAAGAAAAAAAGAAAAAATAAAAATAAAAATAGAGAACTCCAAATTTCAACAAAAAACCCACATATAATTCGAAATCCAAAGCCATACCTTGAACAACTTGTATTACTATATATCAGTTATGTGATCCCTTCCTCATCAATCAAGCTAACAACCTCTTCCTTTCTAGCGCCAACAAGTTCAAAAATGTTTTCAACTGCTACTTGACGACCTCTGCATCCTTGCAAGAAGCTAAATCGCTAAATAGATGATCAAGCTTCTCTTACCGATTTATGAATGATTAAATAAATATTAATTAAAGATCTGTTTGTTGGCAAGAACAACCCTCAGTCAAGGAAAATTTTAGGGGCTAAACTTTTCCCATGGGCTAATTTTCCATGTTTTTCCCCCAAAAAAGATTCTCCAATTTCCATTTTTTCTAAAAATAATTCACCCAAAATCTATATGATAAAATCATTTTACTTTAAAATCACCAAATTTATTGAAACTATATAAAAATCACAAAATATCACCAAACATTTTATAATTTGCACATTAAGGACTAGTAAGATTCACCAAGGTTTCTACAATTTAATATAAATTTCCATCCTTAAAATTATCTCATTTTTACAAGTCTATGTTAAAAACGTTTGCAACCATTTCATATATTCATATCCAACCATTTATGGTCACACTAGCTGGAAGATAAATGTATGGAAACATTGGAGTTATCCCCTTTCATATTTCAATATCCAACCATTTATGGTTGCACTTTATAATGCCACACATTTGTATAGGTACCAATCCACAATAAAAAATTTAATGGCCATCAAAATTTGTGTAATCGGGAGACGGGACCATGATGCTTATAATTGATGAGTCATTTTATAGTGTTTTGACATTAAATGTCCACTTTGGCATTAGGTACTTGGGGAGACCATATTGTATTTGGCATATTCCCTGGGATATCAACATTGTCATAAATTTAAATCCAA
>SNQJ01S0016565.1:236756-263451 GCA_010110895.2 Picea sitchensis | reverse complement strand
GGAGATGAAGCGCCAAAAGTCATGTGGGCCCCGTTTGGGTAAGTGAGTACATCAACTTCCCGGGGTCGTAACTTTTGCATACGATCTCCGTTTTAGGCGTGTGATAGCTCGTTGGAAAGGTATCATCGAGGAGATTCATTGTGGGGTATAAATTATGCATTTGGATATCATTGAGAACCTAGATCTCGAAAAACCTTCATTTGGACCCTCAAAATGGCCTCGGAAGTTAAAACCTGCTAAAAATAGTAAATTGCCAAAATTGCCAGAAAATTGTTTTGAGCCATTTGGAAAAGGTGGGTGGCCATCGATATCCACCTGGATCAGTGGGGCTCTTTTCCAGCTCTAACAGACTTTTTGACCATGGGATTGTCCCGCGCATTACATTTTCTGCTATTATCAAGGTTTCCTGTAGTCACATTTAAAAAATCTATGCATGGCTCTGAAATCCTAACCCTAATCACCCATGTCTTTGTTTATATATTACCCTATCAGTTAACGATGAAATATTAATTAATATATTACTTTGTCTGTTAATGATGAGACATTGACATATATTAATATACACACCATTAATATATATATATGATTCAACTTTGATCAAGCTATACCCTTATAAATTTACTCAAATAGTATTCAATAGTAAATAGGTTTAAATTAAATTACAATATTTCAATCATATTTCGCAATCTATAAAACATATGTAGCGTCTGTCTAAATTTCCCCAAAGATGTGGCATTTTGTTTTTATAAATAATAATCAAGATTATATAAGGTTGCATAATAGATTTTTTTTCCAACAAAAAAATTCTCATTATATTAAATATAATAGTGTGCTCATGGCCATAAAAGCCTTGCCAGGTAATTACAAAAATGTTCATAATTGTTCTTAGATGTCATCACTCCTGCATATCCACAAAACTTATAAACTAAACAATAATATTTCCTTTCTCAAACTGTTCAAATACTATGTGAAAGCAAATAAAGTATCTATCTCCTTTCTCTATGGCATATTTAACAGTTTCTACAAAAAACATTTGGAATAAACACATACTAAAATAGTTGCAGAAACAGAGAAGGAACCTCGTTTTCATATATCCATTTGTTATATATTATCTTCCCTTTTGAATTATGTAAAGCCTTCTTGGATAGTGTGTATGCCTCCCAATTTTGTTCCCGATAAATGTGAGAGAAAATGATAGTATTGAATGAATTGGTGAGTTCTCTTACTCTATCCTTCCATCCCACTAATGAGATGACCTATAAATTTTCTCTATAGGTCATCCAATCAATTACTATTTTTGAGTCTCCATAGACCTGAAGAGAATCAATATCCAAATGAGTAGCCAAGATTAGGGTCGCCCAAACACCTAGTAATTAAACCCTTGTGTTGGTGCCTGGACCACAATTGATAATCCATTTGTAAACAATTTTGTCAAAAAATTTAATCACTCCCCCTGCCCCACTTTGTAATCCACTTGTTTGTGCTGCACCATCAAACCATCCAACTCTAGGCAATGATTGACTGAGAAGCTAGATATTTTTGGGGATGTACACTTTCTGAGAGCTTATGTGTCTATCCACTTTTCCCAATGATTTAATGCCAACTGAATGGATTGTTGGGTTTCCATGTTTGAAAATTTTCTTATTTCTCTCCAACCAAACAAACCAACAAACCATGGAGGGAAGAGTAATGAAATTTCTCTCCTTTTTTACCCAACTGTCAAAACATGCATTTAAATTATTACCTTCCCAAGTAGATTTTATATTAAGCCCACATTTTATCCTCTGCCAGATTTTTTAAGTAAAGTTACAATTGACCAAGATATGTAAGACTATATCCGAGTCCCTTGAACACAAATGAAAAATATTGGGTCCTTCCCAACCTATATTTTTGTAGGTTATCCCAAGTTAAGATTTTATTTTCCACAGCCAGCCAAGTGAACAATCTAAGTTTTAATGCAATTTCCCAGGACCACATATTCCTCCTCCAACCACCAATTGACTACTACCAAAGTTTTTTTGCTAAGGAACAATACACATTTTTTATTGATAGTATACCAGATTTGTCTCCACCTGTCCAAATGAATTCATCAACTTTGTTCTAAAGATGTACCGTTGAACTAATTAAATCCCTACAAAAGAAGTCACATTCGTTTGACAAATCTCGGGGGAAGGTCTACTTCGACACTATCTTTCTACTGTGTAGTTATAACCCCTGGCCTGTTTATACCTCTAGCTTGATAAGGATATCTTATGTTTTTGCGTTCTAAGGAAGTTAGGAGTTCTTGAGTGAGCAAGGAGGAGTTACCCAATCCTAGAATCCAATATTTCCCAATTAAAACTGAATGTCTAGACTCGAGACTCCATCTTAACCAGTGAGTAATAAGATGTAGTGATTTTAAAATATTTTTCCAAGTCTGTGAAGTTGGGGACGAGCTAATAGTATCCGTGCTAAAGCAAGTAGGAACCAAAATAAAAGGTAGGTATTTTTATTTTATTACCCTATGCCAAATTCCTTCCTTCATCAACACTCACCACATGGAGTTTTCTTCCAAATCTCTATTAAAAAGATAAATATTCCTTAATCCCTAACCACCAAGGAACTTTGGTTTGGAAATCAAGTCCCAACTGCACAAATGGAGATGTTTTTTTTTCACTACAACCCGACCGAAGGAAATCCTAAATTAATTGTCCGATCTTATTGAGCACATGTACTGGTATAACAACTAGTGACATCCAATACACTGGTTGAGTTTCCAACACAACTTTGATAAGAATGTAACGCCCTCCGAGAGATAACTATCTATTACACCAATGACCATTTCTTTTTTCGAATTTATCTAAAAGCCATCTCCATTCTTCAATCTTATATTTTTCAGCTTTTATAAAATATCCCAAATATCTTAAGCCTTCAACGAGATCAACAAAATTGTAGGAATAGACTTCTTTAAACTTTTCTAATAATTCCCCTTGGAGACCAACATGATGAAAAATAGACTTAAACATATTTATTGTCAAACTCGTAGCACTGCAATTTTTTTTAAGAGATTTCTTATCTCTTTCCATTCCTGTAATGAAGCCTTGGTCATAATGAGAATATCATCCACAAAGAAGAGATGGAGTATCTTAACAATCCTGGAGACTTTCACCCCCGCCAAAATTCCTTCGGCCTATCCTTTCCTTAGCAACAGACTAAGACTCTCCATTACTAAAATAAACAACAATAGAGATAATGTGCACCCTTGCCTTAGTCCTCTTCCACTATGGAAAAAGGAAGAAGTCTCTCCATTTATTATAATAGCAAATGAAGTACTGACCATGCAACTCATAATCCAATTTGTAGTATGAAGGCCAAAACCTGTTTGTATTAGAATCAATCTTAAGAAATCCCAATTTACACAGTCGTATGCTTTCTTTAGATCCAAATTTAAAATTAATGCCTTCATATTTTTCATTTTTATACTATGTAAACATTCTTGAGACATGCCAATGGCATCCAAAATCTATCTACCTTTTAAAAATCCTAGTTGTTCACCTGACAGAGACCGCGAAAGGATAGGTTTTAGTCTATTATCAATAACCTTTGCTATCAGTTTGTAGCATAGGTTACAAAGTGCTATAGGTCTATAGTAACCAAAAGTCATGGGATTATTTACTTTTGGAATCAAATCTAGAAAAGTCGAGTTTATAGAGCTTATCACCTTTTCTCTCTTCCTGGTATCCTCCACCACTTCCAACAGTTCATCCCCTACCAGGTCAAAAAAGTGAGTGAAGAACTCTACTGTCCAACCATTAGGTCTCCGGATTTTATCTTTTGCAAAATGTTTGAGAACTTCCAATGTTTCCAACTTTGAACAAGGTCTATCAAGTAATAATGAGTCCTCCTTAGTGATGAAACGAGGAAAAATACTGGTTGTGTATACTTGATCAACTAAAAATAGTTGTTCTCTCATTTGAAACAAACCTCTAAAATGTCTAGTGGCCTCTTTTTTGAGTGCCTCTTAGCCACAGTGGCCCTTCCCATCCTCATCTAGAACTTCCTAGATATGTTTACGATTCCTTCTAGCACTAACAAAGTTATGAAAAATCTTTGTATTTTGGTCTCCACATTTTAACCAAATGGCTCTGCTCCTCTGTCTCCATATTTCTTCTTCATAGAGGATCAATCTATTTAATTCTTCCTCCAAAATCTTTATGTGGAAGTATGCTACTTGGTCCCTCACCTCCCTCATTTTTTCCTGATAAGAGACACGTAGCTCATCCTCCAGTTTTTCCATTCTATAAATGTTTTTCTTTCTTTGTAATATTTCCCAGGCTTTGATACAATGTTTTAACACTTTCAATTTCCACACAAATCTTTGCCGTACCCCTAATTCAATCATAAAACATTGGTCATACCAGATTTCTTTCACTATAATAGAAAACTCATCTTGTACTAACCAAGTCGAATTTAACTTAAAAGGATAGGCTATAGGGTGTTGAATAAATTCAAGTTGTACAAGGACATGTGGATGATCTGAAAAATAAGGATAATCTACCCATGACTTGTATCTACCAGCTTTGCTTAAAAGTTCCTCTGAGATAAATATACGATCCAACATTTTAAGAATACTATCAATCCCTGCTCTGCCATTCTGCCATGTTGGGACTAATACATCTGGTAAAATATCCACCAGATGATTATCCTGAAATAGTTCTTTGAAAACTGCTACCTACTGGTCTAGTTGTTCCCAAGATCCCCAGATCTCAGCTGAACTAATTGTAAAGTTTAAATCCCCTACAACAATCATTTTTTTATGAGACAAAATACCTCTAAATGCCACTTTTTTCCAAAATGTCGTTCTCTTGTTACAAGGACCATAAACATTTAGCAGAGATAGTGACTTGTTATTCTCCAAACAAGTACATGTTAGAAAAATACCACCATAGCTAAGGTAAGGATCTAAATCAAGTTTATTAGGATCCCAAGTCACCAAAATTCCTCCAAACTTTCCAATCAAGCTTACAACACAAGTTAACCAATTTGGATGGAACAAATGCATAAAAAGCATAGCCTTCTTTTCATCCACCAGTGTCTCTTGAAGAAAAATTATATCAGGATTTGTCCTATACAAAAGTCTGTGCATGAAGGATGATTTTAGGGTCCCCCACCACCCCTTTGATATTTAAGGAGAGAAATATCATGGTTTATCCCTGGCTAGGGATTTCATGCCTCTAAGCACCCCATTGTTAGTAATATTGGAAATATGTAGGTCTGTAACTGTAGGGAGGGTAACATATTTTTTACGTGCACTTCCCATTTTTATGGGAGAGATCTCATAACCCAAACCCTTTGACCAAGTATAATCCTTTTATGAACCCTCCCCGATCTTCTCCAAGTTCCCAAAAGTTCTTGTGGATCCCAATATTTGTATTACTTCCCTCCCATGATAAGTAGGGATGGGAATAGGGGTATGTGCTTCTCTGTAAGTTGGAATTAGGGAATCAAGAACATCACCAATGGATCTTATTCTTAGTTCCGGTTCCCTAAAACCCGAAAGGAAATTACAGTCCCCCTCCGTCTCACTGGTCGTAAACCCGTCCCCCAAATAATCCTCATCCAACCTTGCTAAAGTTCCAACATGGACAGAGTTTCCCCCCACAGGGTCACTAGGTGTATCCCTGACACCCCTAGGATTCAGAATCTCAGCCATAGTGTTACCAGGGTTTCCCCCCCAACAAGATTTAAAAAAACAGACTTTGGTGTATTTAATCCCTCCTGAACCATATGTGTTTCAGGAAGATACAACTACGAAGTGCCAACATCCAAAGGAGTGGAAGAATCAAGAGTATCCCATTCCCAAGATGAAAGAGAAAAAAAGAGGGATGGACAGAGAGATTTTAACTTACCCGTGACAATGCCATTATTGTCTGATTGTTTTTCCACCTTTGTTGCTGCAAATTCTAAGTCTAGGTCATAGGAAATCATGCCTGTAGAATCAAATCTGGTCAACTTCCTAAGAAATGAGTCTTCTGACTCCTCAACCTTCATAAAACCTTAACAATCCCTTCTCAGATGGCCAGTCCTTTGACAAAATGTGCATCAAAAAGGGATACCCAAATAGTCCAATTTTTGGTTCAAGGTGTGTCCTCGCCAATTTATCTCTAAGGACTCCAATAAACCCAAATGTATATAAACTTCTACTAATACCTTACCCAAATGCCTTTTAGATGCAGAAAAAGACAGTTCATCAACTTTTATAAAGCGATCGAGCACATTGCCAATGGATTCTAGTGCTTTTGCGTTTCAAAGTTGTAGAGGTAAACTCCGTAATAGAACCCAAAGACGACAAAAGTGAAAGTAGTCAAGAGCTAGATCAAAGCTTATCCTCCAATGTTTTAACATCAAGCTTCCTCCTTCATAAATCTAGAGCTTATCTAGAATAAGAGAAGTATTTTCTGCACTTTTAAAGTGAAACCCAAACCATCCCCTTGACATATATAATATATCTGGTTCATACCCCAATAGTGGAATCCAGGAGGCCTGTACCCAATCTAAGATGGGAGTACTACACCGAGAACGGTAGGAAAATCATCCCACCAATACACAAAGAGCCATATTAACAACTTCTTCTAACCCTATATCGCCTCCCAAAACCATCTTTTGCTTGGAGAGGTTTGGGATCCATGGCTTCGAATGTTGCATTCTTCGACCCAAAAGCTTACCTGATGTATTTCCCTTCTTAAAACTAGCCTCCGATATCCCTACATCAACCCACTTGCCTATAAGATTTACCTCTGCTCTCTGTCATGAAGGTAAGTCACCTGGAACGTTCATAGGTGCAAGGGGTAAATCAGAAACACTAACAGTCTGATTTTCCAACGGATGTAAGGGAAAAGAGATGGAGGTAGAAGTTTCAAGGAGTTAGGTTAATTAACTTCTCTAAGCACTTCAGTCGAGGTAAACAAGCCAACATTTCTCCACATTTCCTCGTTAACCGCACCCATGAGTGCACTGACCTATTCTTCCATCATATAATATTCTTACGACGTAGGAGACGCTGCCGCCTAATCTCCACTTGGTACTCCCAAGCCAAACGCCAAGACCTCCACTCAGGATGTGGTAAATGCTCAACTCCCATGTTTTAATGGTAAGTGCTAAAAAAACTAACAGAAGAGACTGTCAAAATAATTGCGATGCCAACATTTACACAACTTTCCATAGCGCTAGTACCTAAGTCCATAAAAATCATTACACACAATTGTTTAATACCAAAATTGCCTGGCAACTAAACCTCTAAAAACCATTTCTATGAAAACCAACTGCATACCATTTCTCCTTCTTCCCAAGTGGTTTTGCGTTGGTTTGAGAATACTCCATTCGCCATTGAAATTAGTTGCAGGTTTCAAAAAAACCTTCCTGCCTTCCCACCCTTTTTTCCTTCCCATGCATGTGGATTGATCAACCTCAGCTACCTACACCATCTATTCGGTTGCATAAGAGATTGCATCAACCTTATGCATGAATGCACATAATTGTGAACTATTGTCATCAACTATACTTCCTCTTAAATTTTCTATATGATTATTATTAAACATCCCAACCCTTCAATCCGTGTAATTGTAATTGCTCCATCTAATATAAACATTTGCAAGTAAAATTTATCGACTAATTTTTATTTATATTTATTTACAACCATACCAAAATCTGCTTAAAATAATGTATTGTGCAAGCTTTACACAATATGTAACAATTAGTTATAATAAAATCCTAAGCTGTAACACAACATATAAATTATAAATTAGAATTATGAAATAACCATTAAATCTCACTTATTTATTTCCAAATAGGTGGTACTTATATCCTATCATATCTAAAATTCACGGTTATGGTGGAAAAAAATCTACACATGCAAGAGATGGATGGGAGTATCTAATACTTTCACATTATCAATTTAAATCTTTAATTTAAAAAAAAATACATTCACTTAAAATACTCACAATAAAGGAAGTATTAAGGTATTTCTAAAGAAGTATTAAGGTACTCTAAATAGTTAACTTGATTGGGTTACCTTCTGGACGAGTGTGTTGCAATTACTATTTAAGGTTGGAAGTTAATTGGATTGGAAAAAGTAAAATTATAATGAATTAGTTATAATTGTTAATATTTGCAATATAAGTTGTTAAATCATAGAGGTTAGTTTTCATTGGAAACTCTACATGAACATATCTTACCTTATACTTTAGTTAAGTCCATTAACAATAAATTTTGATTGCCACCCATCACATAATTTAGTTGAATAAATTCCAGATATCGGTATGATAAGTTATAAACTTAAACTGTAATTTAAAGTGATATGTATATATATATATTTCTTATATGATATCTATGAGATTATAAGTGTAACGATCCAACCCATTAAACTTTGGGAATTTGGACATTGGACGAAGTGGAGATGAAGGGACCAGTGTTGGAGCGTCACGTCTAGTTCTAAGGTTTTGAGGGTTGAGCATTCCAGATCTATGGGCTCTATGGCTAGGTTCCACTAGCCACATCCATGGTCTCCTTGGTGAAGTGTGGGCATAGTTCCAACAAGGTGAGCGACCAAGGTGTGGATCGAGAGTCATATGAAGGTGACGAAGGAGGATTTGAGCTCTATGAATCAATACGTTAATGTGTCATGTGGACGCGTGAACCTTTTATAGTGGCGATAGTTGCTCTGTGGCGACATTTAGGGGCCGAGGCGACTGCTCGGGGATGAGTTTCGGGACAACTCCCTGAGCTTGCATCTGTCGGATCTGGTGGCTCTGTATGTGATTAGTGACAGAGTATTTACGGTGGAGGTGGCTTCGGGGTTATGTTGCATCCGGTTTCATGTTTTCCTTTTGGTTTTCTAGACCCTCTTGAACTCTTCCTCATTGGATTGAAGAGGTTTTGGAACAGAGTTTTGAGGTCCACTGGGGGCATGTGGTGTTTTTCTTAACTCTTTGAGGTCCTTAGGGGGCATGCGGTGTTGAGTATACACTTCGAGGTCCTCTGGGTGTGTGCGGATTCTAGTTTAGCTTCTTTTCAGGTCTCTATTGGGATTTTCCCCTGATTTGTATCTCTTTTTGCAGCCTATGTGCTAGTTTTTTCTTCTCTGGCAACTTTAATGAGGATATATGGGATTTGTTTATGAGCATGGTCTTTGGACTAGTATTGCTTTCTCTTTTCCTTTATGAACTTTCTCCATCTGCTGGTCGAGAGACCACTATTGGTGAAATATTCATTGACAGTTTCATCCCCCTTCGCCGTCCTTTGTAACATCTCTTGACTAGAGAACAAATTATATTTTATAATATAATTGAGAAATTTTCCCGTTGGAAAAAAAATGATCCAACCCATTAACATATACAAATCCTGTGGTGATCTGATTTATTAATACATACACATTCTTTATGAAACTTATTCTTATACGGGGCAAGAAATTGCGCATTACATTTAATATTAAACAACAATATACACCTTTTAATTATTCATTAGTAATAGGAAGAGACAAGTATACTACTGTGCAATTATTCCTATCATTAAAATAGTATATATATTTAATTTTGAATGAGTTGTTTTGAAACATATTTACAAATGAATGTGGTCATTGTATTACATTTGTAGTAGCCTTAACAAGGTGTGGAGGAAGACATATGTTCCTTATGGTGTCACAACACCCCCAAAAGATGCAATGGTGTATACAAGTAAAATATATTGGTTGTTTTTGGACAAAGATTATGAAGACTACCCTTGACATGGGTACACTACCTATTGGTTGGATGTTTTAAATAAGCAATGGTTTTTTTTTTTGTTCCCATCATAGACATACAATGTATGTCATTGGAATTATAAAATAACCAACTTATATGTCTCATCAATGATGGATCCACCTCTATTTGGTATATTGAAGAAGTTGATAATTTTCAATTTTGTCAGCCTGGTCTTGAACAAACATTGGACTATTTTGAGGATGACTGGGGATTCAAATGGAATTTCTTGCAACAACTTTCTACATATATAAATAAAAAATGTCTTGGGTATCTTTAATTCCATACAGTCTATGGTATGATACTTATGTGAAATAACACTAAATTTCCACTCATGTTGTATGATTTGATGACTGGCTAGTGTATCCCAACAAATATCAATAATGTTTCCATGTTACACACCTCAGGGTTGAAATTTCTAAGTGGAATTTTTTTCCGCTTCTTCCAAGTATGGATTATGTTGATGACATTCCACCATTGGAAATAGACTCTATGGCTTAGGCTGCTTTGCCTCATATTACTTAATGTCAAATATTCCACCACTGGGAACATATTTTTTGGTTTAGGCTACTTTGCGTGATAATAATGAATGTGAAATATTGTCAAATTATGTTAAATATTATGATACTGTTCACTTTCCTATCGTTATCATATGGATTGTTATAATCCTTTCACAATATTGTAATTGCGCGGTGTATTTTAATTACATTATATATATGGTTCATAATGACCTATGTTTATATTTCCAAATTATGTCATTTAACCACTTTTTGAATTCAAATTGCTATGGTTAAGTAATAATAATGTAATGTTTTCTATGCACTTGTAGAAATGTCTATTGAAGGCACAAGTAAGAAACATACTCGTTATTCGACATCATGTGAGAGGAGAAATGAACTTCATCATTTATGGTATCAACAAAATAAAGTCAAAATAAATGAACGTAGAAGAACTTTATATTGTACGAGAACCACTCAAAATAGTATTCCAAATGATTTTCCAAATAGTCATAAGTACCAAAGTTTGGCTAATATCATGCAAAAAACATTTCCTCTTGATGTTTGTTTCCAACAATATTTTCAAAGTCAAAATATTTCCAATGTTCCACAATCTCTTCACAACATTGTTTTAATTGGGGAAACTTCTCATATTTGGGAAGATCATCATGTACAAAACAAAGCTACAAATAACAACCCCGAGTCTTCTTCAAATTCAAATCCAACATCGCAACATACATAAAGGGTGCAAAATATTCATTCTAGAGTTACTGATGACTTTCGACATATACTTCCATCTAATGTTGTGGATGACAATAATATGCTTGCTAATTTGGTTGATACATTGCAATCTATAGACAATGCCATTGGATCTTCCTTTCATCTCTCTCATTCTTAGGAAATATACTCCCACCAACATAATTAATTAGAACTATTTCACTTGGAACAACTAAGGTATTGTAGTACCATTGTTCATTGAGACCATTCTACAATTGGACCCATATATAGATTACCAAAACCTTCTTTTCTTTTCTTCTATTGGCAGGACACAAACCATTCCAATAAAGGTATAGAAATGAAAGGTGTAAGAATGAGCGAGGCTCCCTTCATTTCTCCTGTTGGAATAACATGAATCCAGGTGACCAACCTCATGTTCTATGAATGCTTACCCAAGTTGAAGAKATTCTAATAGCACATGCTAATCCAATACAACAAGTGACACATGCTCGTGGTGGGAAATATAAATATAGTGGTCACACAATTAGATTTCCATAAGATATTTCCATGATTGCAAGAAACCTTCCACAACGTGTTGAAGATATTGACATCCTCATTGTCAGGAGACATGGTGCACAATATAAATATTATGAATGTTATGTCAAGAGATCACGAGTTTTGAATGCATTGTGTTACAAAATTCAAATGGATAAATATTAAAGGGATGTTGAAATTGACATGGATTCACTTGTCGCTCTCTCTAAAATACCAACATATGTGTCAAGTAGGCTTAAATTTGTTGATTGTGATATTGAAGAAACAAAGAGGAATATTGTTGACATTGGCCCTTGATCATTTGCATGCTCATCCTTCATATTTTGTTGCTCGACTACCCAATGAATGAAGAGAAATGGAAGAAATAAGAACATTCATTGAAAATGCAGATTCCACACCTATTGAATGATTGGAATGGACATAGATTGGTTTGTCTCGCATAGATGAATATAATACATAAGGGTTATCAGAAATGGCTTTCCCCACATTATTCCTTGATGGTAAGGTTGATTGGTTGCATCCACATATTTGTAATATTCAATTGCATGAATATGGATCACATCTACTCATATACTTTGATAAGATATTTGGAAGCTATCTAGAGTTTCACTGTTTCTTATTGAACATGATTATGTGTCATCGTAGCCAAGCAATTCTTGTAATCTTTGTAAAGAAGAATATACATGATAACTCACCTACAACAATTCAAGACTTAGTACAACAACTCATTGATTTACCTGACAAYAAGTTGGTTGAGCATCATGTGTTTTGGTTATACTATTCGAGGTACAAGGGCCTACCGGAAAAAAAGTTGTACTGAACTCACAGACATGATTACTCAGTTGGGTTGTCCAATGTTGTTTTTTACTTTGAGTGAAACTAATACAAAGTGGCCTGACTTACACAATGTCATGCTCAGAAATGCACATTGCCCTTGTTTAAATGAACATTATAAAAAAATGAATATTTAATCCAATACCCCCATCTTGTTGCCATGTTTATGTATCAAAAATTTCATATCTTTGAGGAAGAAGTCATCAAAAAATATCTTCGAGCTAAAGACATTTGGTACATGTTTGTGTTTTTGGATTTTTTCTATTTAATTTTGGTTCACGTTCCTCTTGTTGTCTTTGAGGGTATGAGTGGCAACATAGAGGTTCAAACCACATCCATGGTTTCTTGTGGTTGAAAGGTGATCCAATGATGCAGGAGCATCACTCCACGTCATCAAGTGCCAACCAGCCAATGCACCAAGCATGCGTCCAATGGAGAGGAGAGGCGCAACCCTCTCACTTTCAAATTTCAAATTTGAATTTAATGTATTAAATGTTTGTAAGGATGGTAGATCCAAGCCGTGCCTTTGAGCATGATGTAGTTGGTTTCGCCTTAATGGATGACAGGTCAATGGGGATCTAGATCCGACTCGGATTAGTTGGCCCATTCAATGTAATTCATTGTAATTTATGAGAGTTGGTGAGATGGAGGGAAGAGCTCGAGGAGCCCCTTCTTGTAAAAAGATCTTAGCATCTTATTTTTGAGGGGGTTCGAATATTGAGACAAAACATAAGGGAGAAAAGAGGAAGCCATGACTCTGTTGTAGTCCGAGCTCACATTGTAAAGAGGCATTTCATATTAATACAATCAGAGAGGTTTTTCCTGCATGTTGTTCTGTGTATGTTGATGAATGTCTTTATGTATTTATGATATGTTGTAGATGTATGTTAGATGTGCATTTGCATGGATAGATAGTTTTTTCTATTTGTGGGTTTACTGATTTCATGTCTGGTTCTTTGAGGCTTCATGTAAGAGGTTGCATGACAAAACGTTGTGGGTTATGTAAGACAGTGCATAGAATGCACTTCTCAATTCTGTGGAATTTGGACAGAGTCGTGCCAAGAGGGCGCACCAGAGGAAGTCTTAAACTTGAGGGGAGAAACCTCAAGGTTGTTGAACACCTTGGAGGTGAGACTGTGCAGAGAAAGGCACAAAGAAGACATAATCATTGAAGGTTCTGTAGAGCTCTTCCAGAAGGGCATCGAGCACATGCATAGAGTGCACCAGGGAACTCTATTTCGAGTTCTTAGAGAAGGAAATATCAAGGAAGGACCTCCCACAGAGTTGCTGAACACTCTGTTGGTACAACGAAGGTGTGCTAGAGCATAAGTCGCCAGGAGGGCACTTATACTCCCTTGAGGGGAGAAGAGAGACAGAGTTACCAAATACTCTTCTTGGAAGAACAGTGCCTTGGTGCACAAGGTTCACAAAAGCTCAGGAGGTCGAGCGTGAGGCTCCCAAGAAGGCACCAAATTTCCCCTTTGAAGGAAAAGACGAGGGCCAAGTTCCTTAGAGACTATACGAATTCAAGAAGCTCAGGACGAATAGTGCAAATGTGTGTAAGGACAATGCAAGGGGTCGCATAGGCCAAGAAAAACCCTTTGAGGTTTCAGAGTTGACAAAGCTCAGGAAGGATAACGTTTTCCCGAACGCAGGCGAGACCCAAGGTCACAGGGTTCACAGAGAAATCAAAGGTCGTAACCTTTGAGACACTTAAAATATTCTAAGGAAGGAAGGATAAGTGTGATCTCAGGAGGAGCACAGTTTCCATTGATTCGAACACTGGAGAAGAGATTTGGACCGTTCGATCCACGTCCAGGTACACAGGAGGAACGCGCACAGGTAAGTTAGGTCTGGGCCGTCAGATCTAGTGCGGAGGATCGATAGCCATCGGATATAGGAGAAGTTGCACGTGGGTTAACCTCATGTATGTGTTGGGGAGAAGGACTTGTCAAAGTCCTGGAAGAAATCAGGACCGTCCATTTGAAGAACACGTGGCAAGCGAACAGGGTTTGGAGAAAACTCTGAAAGGTTGTAGGTCGTCAGATCCAGGGAGGATTTGAACCATAGATCGAGAGTCAATGGATTTCTAGAGTCAGAGATTCAAAGGACAAGGGAGGAGACTTCACTCCATATCCCCGAATCGCAAAAGTCGAAGGATTCAGAGGAGTAGCCCTAGGTCATAGGACATGGTTACATGGAGAAGGATTAAGGGAGGATCCAAAGAGTCGTTAGGCCCATTTCAATATTTTGACAATTTCGAGGACAAGGAGCAAGGGCACTTTGCGTTGAAAACCCCGAAGTCATGAAACATGATGTGTCTTTGGAGTAGGTTGTGTTCACGGAGGAAGCGGTCACATGGACTGAGATTTGGGCAGGGGATAGTTGTCGTTGAGCCCAGTTCGACATTCGGGGATTGAAGAGTCAAGAGAGTCAACATCAGGATTCACGAAGTCGTGAAATGCGAAAAGTGCCCTATGGGCTCAACTAGTGGTCACAGGTGATGGTTGTGTGGAGGAGGGTCTTAGCATGAGGGATAGCACTCACACTGTTTTGAATTATCACCCAATGTGCGCAGAAATAGGGTGGGTCTTTTGCAGGACTTGCGCGTGAAGTTTGAAGGACCTGTGGATTCATTGAATTTTCCAACATGGAACCAAAGGAGCCACTTTTGCTCAAATCAGAGGAGGAAGAACGATCCAGTGACCGGGAGGTCACAGACCCAGTTTGGGTAAGGGGTTTGCATCATACAAACATGGACACATTGGATTGCTCAAACCCTTCTTATGTGCATGATGCAAAGGCATTATTTGATAGATATGTAACAACATGGAATCCACGTGATATTCATAGACAAAACATAATGGTTCCTTCAAGCCTAAATGATGATCCATGCTTGTTAAATAGTGAACAAATTCTCTCTTCCAATCCTCATGACAATTATGAGCATTTGTTGAATTGTGTTCAAAGACATACAAAGTGCAGTGAAAATTCTTGTTTGCAAAAAAAAGGTTCTATTCTCACATGTAGATACAATTCTCCATGGGAGGTTCACAATGATTCAATATTGTTCATATATGAGAAAGGGAAAAAGAAATATGGGCCTGCGCAAAATGATGATAGGATAAATGTACATAATGTTGATCTTCTTTCAATGTGGTGCGCTGATGTTGATTTTCAGCCAATGGTTTCTCGTCATGATATCTTGGAATATATTGCAAAGTATGCTTCCAAAGTGGAAAAGAGCTCAGAAATATATCAAGATATGTTGACTAGATTTCAAATGCAAGTGGCTCAGAAACTTCTGCATTGTGTGCACACAGAAAGTTCCTTGCATAAACCCTTGTTGATCATGACATTGGAGCACACGAAACCTTCCATCTGTTATAAAAGATACCTCTTGTTGTTTGTAGTAGGAAATTTTTTTCCTTATATGTTGGTAGAAAGGTATTCAAGAAAGTATCTAATGATCCCCATCAATTTTCATTTCCATATAATTTTGTTCAAATATATAAAAATCGACCTTCTTTTCTTGAACATTTGTCTGTGATAGAAACAACAAGATCTTGGACCTTTGATGCAAAATGTAAGAAAGAACCATGGAAACATAGAGATGTTCATGTTATTTTTTGAGTTTGATCGTGTTTTTATTCTATTCCCAACACTACAAGGAGAAGACCCTCTAGCAGAGGTTTTTGCGAAAGCCCTATAAAAATAGCCCAAAAATCTGTTTATAGCAGAAGATGCTAGCGGAGGCTAGCAGTAAGAGGTTTTAGCGGAAGTTTTTTCACAGTGATTTTATAAATACTGAGTGACCCGATGCGTTTATAATACTAACGCACCGATGCATTTATAATACTGACGCACCGATGCTCTAACACTTGGTGCATCGCGATAGGGTTATTTAAAAAAAAATATACTCCAGTGCGCTCTTTAAATACTGATTCATCGGTGCTCTAACACATGGTGCACCGTGGGAGGGTTATTTCAAAAAAAATATACTCCGATGCACTCCTTCAATATTGACGTACCTGTGCTCTAACAAAATGACGCACCATGGTAGGGTTATTTCAAAAAAATATACTCTGGTGCACTATATAAATACTGACGCACTGTGGTAGGGTTATTTAAAAAATATATTGTAGTGTACGTCTTAAATACGAGCCCGCCAGTGCTCCATGTTACTCTAAAAAATAACGCATCTTGGCAAGGTGTTGATGGAAAAAAATGACCATGTTCAATATCATAGGTAAATCATCCATTCAGGGTCCCAATTAGACCCTAATCCGTTGAAATGGTGATTCCGTTTGGTTCTATGGGTCTCCAGTTACCCTTGTCCTAAGACTAGCCTAATATAATTTTAATCTAATTTGGACTATTTTATATATATACAAAGTTATATACACAGTCTTCTATCTTCTAATATATATTGTTACCTGCTTTTATCAATAGACAGAAGGAAATGGATTACTCTCTTGCAACATGCTTGCAAGAAAGAAACCCTAAGGCTGACACAAGGGATCAACTATGCCACAATGGATTTTTCTCTTGCGAAAGGAGACTTTATGGACTTAAATGCAAATGCATCTTTAATCTATGATGCAAGTTACCAAAAATGAAAACCTATCTTAATCAAGAGAAGGATATATTTACTCCTAATCAAGAGCAATGATATCTAATAAGAAGAAGGAAGGACTGTAATTGTAATTGGGGTTAAGATGGACCTACAAATCATCAAAATAGTTCAAGGATTTATAGGTTGTTCAATCAAATACACAATGAAATAATTTTGATAAATAGTTATAAAAAACCTGATGTATATACCCAAATACAATCATGTAAAATGAATTCATTGTGAGATTTATATTGAACTAATGAAATAGTTCATTTTAATCCAATATAAAAGAAATCAAGACAAGTTTGAAAATGATCAATAAATATTTATTAATCACTACAAACTAATATCCATGAAATCATAATCAATCTTGGTTCAAATCTTGTGCATCCTTGTAAATATAGATTTAAACAAAGAATTCATCAACATAAAACAAATGAGATCAGTAATAATGCTCATATCAATTGTCAATACACTAATGAAACATAATTCAAACCAAAATGAAAAAAAATTACCAAAGAGTTAAGTCTGCAAATCAAATACAACAGTGTAATGAAATGAAAACTTATTATTATTATCTTTGTCATACATTCCTCTCCATTTTCAGATATGGAACCCACATTACACAAGAATAATCCTAGTTTTATACAACATTTTCTACCCAGGTCGAATCCCTCTTGAGTCGGTCAAAACTTGCTCAAGGATCAACTATAGAATTCAGAACAAAATCAACTACATAATTTGCAAAATGTTAATTCTAGAAAAAACCTTCCTAGAAAACACATCATATATCCCAAACGATTGAACCTCTTCACAAGAAATCATAGAATAAGGTAAATGGGCTTGTTTATGAGGTGGGTTTTCAACCGTTTGAACAGATTCATCATTGATCTCTCAAAAATTGACCTGCAAAAATGCTTCCTGTGAACTGACATAACAACAAATATGGTTTGCCTCCTTCGTGATAAGATTTATCCCAAACGATTGAGTTTCTGGGAGAATCCTATAGGATAAGGTAATTGACCCTTTTTATGAAGTGGGTTTTCAACCATTTCACTAGATTCCTCTTGGTTTTATTAGAATCTATGTTTGAAGTTAGCCTCCTAAAATCGACCCAAAATCTAATCCGACTCACTCAGATCATGATTTCTCCAAATATATTCACTTTTTGAGAAAATCCTATGGAGGTCAAGTAAAGTGTCCTGTTTTGGAAGTGGGTTTCAAACTTTTTTTTGAAATAATTCATCGTTTGGCTGGGATTGAATCTAGAAAATTGTCTCCTGAAGATTGATTCATTTCTAATCTGGGAACATCCATGCCACTATGATCATTATTTCTCCCCATCTGTTCACTTTCTGAGGAAATAATTTGGAGGTTAGGTAAATCTATCCATTTTGGAAGTGGGTTTTCAACAATTGGAATAGATTCCTCACCATTTGTTCATAATGAAAGTTGGAAGATAACCTCTCGATGCAAATTTTTCATTTGATGTTGCCCAAACATTATGCCATGTAGAAATGAATAATTTTAACTGAATGAATTATTTTGGGCATATCTTGGAGACTATAGTTGAACTGCATATCTGTAATAGAAATTTGTAACAAAAAAAATTAAATTAATAACAAAAATTGTTGACAAAGTGTCCTCAGACATGTAATTTTATTAATAAGGAAAAAATGATTACAATCTGGAGTGAGAACTCATAATCTACTTGTTAACCTCACTTGAAGAAGGAGCTTGTTTATATAGCTCAAATCTAAACTAAAAACTAGGAGAACAACCAATCACATAATCACATGAGTATGATAGGTGTCCTTTACATAGAATCTAGGTGTCCTTATCCTAACAAACTAGAATAAACTAGCTTCTAAAAACATTTATACTAGAAAATACTTAGACTATAGAACTTTAGGATTATGAGGCTAACAATCCCCCCTTTAATCCAAAAATTCATTTTTACAAATACCAATTTCATCTTTGAACTTAGTGAACTTTATTCTACCAAGAGGTTTGGTAAAAATACCCGAAGTTTGATTTTCAGATGAACATAACTGAGGCTTGATGACGTCTTTGATGATGAGCAATCTGATGAAGTGGTACTTGGTGTCGACATGTTTAGTATTTGAATGAAATACTGGATTCTTGGCCATATTTATTGTTGATTGACTGTCGATCAATAAAGTAATTGGTGATTTCTGAGTTTCACCAAGATCCTATAAAATTTTGCGTAGCCATACAATCTCACATGTTGCTTCCCAAGCTGATATGTACTCTGCCTCTGTTGAAGAATTGGCAATTGTTGTCTTCTTTTTGCAATTCCAAGATACTGCTTCTGAACCCATATTCATTAAATAACCTGAAGTGGATGTTCTATAATCAATGTCACCTGCAAAATCAACATCTAAATATCCAACACATGTAAAAATTTTGTTCCTTTTGTAGAGAAGACCAAAGTCTTTTGTACCTTGAATGTATCTTAGTATCCTTTTTGCTGAATTCCAGTGACTTTCCCTTGGTTCCTGCATAAACCTTGAAAGTATACTGACTGAATATGACAAATTTGGTCGAGTATTTGTCAAATAAATGAGACTTCCAACCAATTTCATGTACTTTGTTCTGTTTACCAATCCCCCTCCCCCCCCCCCTCGCCCCTTCAAATTTTGAAAGTTTCAATTTCTGCTCCATGGGGGTAAGAGAAGGTTTACAATATTCCATGCCAAATTTATTTAACAATTCAGTGGCATACTTAGTTTGACTAAGGAATATTTGGTTAGGATGTTGAGATACTTCAACTCCAAGATAATAACGAAGTGTCCCTAAATCAATCATTTTGAACCCTGCTTTAAGTTCTTCCTTAACCTGTTTGATGTGAGTTTCATTATTTCCTGTTATGATTAAGTCATCAACATAGAGTACAAGTATCACCATGTTCTTATATTGCATTCTAAAATAAAATGTATCATCTAATTCACTTCTCTGAAAACCCACCTTTCATAGCTACTCATCCATTTTTGCATACCAAGATCGAGGAACTTTTTTTAAGCATATAAAGCCTTCACAAGTTTGCAAACTTTATGTTCTTGTCCTTTAGCTTCAAACCTTTGTGGCCGAGTCATTAAAATATCTTCCTTTAGATCACCATTCACGAAGGAACTTTTGACATCCATTTGATGTAATTTACAACCATTATGTGCAGCCAAATTGATAACAATCCTGATAGTATTCCATTTAGTTGTGGGTGCAAAAGTTTCTTCATAATCAATTCCTTCCTATTGAACAAAACCTTTAGCAACAAGTCTTGATTTGTACTTGTCAATTTTACCATTGGGCTTATACTTTACTTGATAAACCACTTTACAACCAATGTGATTAATATCATGTGGACAATCAACTAAGTTCCATGTCCCATTTGCAAGTACTGAATCATATTCATTAATCATTGCTTCCTGCCATTCTTTATGTCCATCTGCTTCAACAAAAGAAGTAGGTTTATTGGAAGCATGAGAAAAATTTACTTTTGCTCTTGAAGATCCCCTAGTTCCTATTTTGTTAATTTCATCTGAATGAACATATTTGAGAAGTTGCTCGACCCACTTTGGCTTCTTATGTTGGGGGGATTGTGGATCTGAATCATCATTATTATTGAAAAGAGGATTTTCAAAAAAATGAAGCTCTTCTTTCATTTGAAAATTTGAGGTTGGAGAAGATTCTTTTGAATATTTGGTATCATAAGAGTCTTTTGTAGTTTCATTATCAAATGAATCAGAATAACTTTTTGATAAAGATATGTCTTCTAGATAAACAAGTCTTTTTCAAACCAAAATGTTTTCTTTGACTTGTTCAACTTACCTTTACCCTTAGTGTTTTTCTTCTCTAAACAACTAAGGAGATGATTAATCTCATCAAAACTGTTACTTTAGTTTCATAAAAAATTACATCTCTACTGACAATGAATTTTCCATTTGAAAGAAACCTACACCCTTTCTTTTCATCAGAGTATCCAATGAAGGTACACTTCATACTTCGATTTTCTAATTTAGTGCTCTTTTCCTTAAGAACTAAAGCATAACATGTTGAGCCAAAAAACCTAAGATGATTTACCTTGGGTTTAAAACCGTACCAATATTCATAAGGTGTTTTTCCATCTAAAGTTGATGTAGGTGACCAATTTCTGAGATAAACTGTAGTATGTACTGCTTCAGCTCAATATTTTGTGCTCAACCCTTTAAACTGCATCATAGATCTTGCCATGCCCATGAGAGTTCTGTTCATCCTTTCAATAACTCCAATATGCTGTGGAGTATAGGAATTAGTTAGTTTCCTCTTAATTCCATTGTCACGACAATACTCATTGAATTCAGTTGAAGTGAATTCACCTCCATTATTTGTTCTCAAAGATGCAACCTTTTCTCTTGTTGCATTTTCAACCATGTGTTGAAAATTTACAAACTTTTCAAAAGATTCAGACTTTGCCTTTAAAAAGTATACCCATGTCATTCTAGTGTGGTCATCAATGAACAATATAAAGTATCGACATCCACCAAAAGAAGATTCCATTGGACCACATATATCACTGTGAATCAACTCCAAATACTTTGTTGCTCGCCATGAGTTGGTTGGAAAATATTCTCACTTTTTCTTGCCAAAAATACAATCTTCACACTTATAATTTTCTCTCTTGAATGTTGGCAAACCATTTATCAAATCTTGGGACTTAAGTTTCAAGAGATTATCAAAGTTTAAGTGACCAAATCTAAAATTCCATAATCTGAATGAAGACATTTCAGTATTCATTGCTGCTACAAAATCAAGCTTTCTTGGGATAAAATTTCCTTTCATTTTTAGCAATTTTCCATCTTCATATCCTGTCATAATTGTTTTCAAGTTATAGTTCTCTAAATTAATATGGACCAAACCATCTTGCATGACGATTTGATGTCCATCTTGTCTGATTGTGACTAAGGATAACAATTTTTTCTTAAACGTTGGTACATACCAAACATTTGAAATCCATTTTTCACCAATTCTAGGGAGAAAGACTTTCACTGAACCTTTTCCTTGAGGTATATGATTTGTATCATCAACTAAATAAATGGGATTTAGTTGAACATCTTGATAATTCAAAAATAGTCTATGTGATAAGTCATATGCTGAGTAGCCCCTGTGTCCAATATCCAATCATTTTCAAATGAATCTTCTTGTTGAACTACTATAAAAACATATTCATATTGATCATCCTGGTAATCTTGATCCTCTGCATATTGATTTGATTGTTGAGAATTTGAATTTGGTGTTTGCTTAAACTTTGGCAATTGATCATTGCTTGTAAGACAATTTTATGCATAATGACCCATCTTTAAACATCTCTTACATCTCACTTGACTGGAATTTCCAACTCTTCCTAAATGTGCATTATTATTGGGAGGATTACTTTGAAAATTTTGTTGATTAAAATTGCTATGACCTCTACCTTGATCATGACCTCTGCCACAACCTCGATTAGAAGATTGATTCTGAAAATTTCCAAAATTTGATTTTCCTGTTCCTTTAGAACTTTCAACTTTAGTGAAAATAAGATCTTCTCCTGATTGTTTTTGTTTTCCAAAAGATTTACTATGTTGAGCCAATAATTAACTAAGTGACTCAAAATTTACAGTTGATAACTTATCAGTTATTTCCAAAGTCTCAAGAAAATTCTTATAATGTTGAGGCAAGCCATTTATCACAATGGAGACTAGAAAACTATCTTCAAGTTTAGGAAATCCGCCTTTGATGATTTCCTGATGAATGTTCTTAATTCTTGAAATGTATTATAATACATCACCATTATCTGCTAATCTTTTTTTAATAAATTTCATTTGTAGATCAACTCTATGATGCAATAGGAGTATCAAAAATATTTTTGAACAGATTCCAAGCAGACCATGCATCTTTGGAATTCTCAATATGAACAAACATGTGTTTAGTTACAAATGAGTGCAACAAAGAAAGTGCTTTTTCATATTTTAAATGCCATTTTGCTAAATAAGTAGCGTTGGTTTTCTTAGTTGGATCAATATCACCATCACAAATATCACGCCATAATTCATTATAAATCAAAGTGTTCTGCATGTGTCGACTCCAAGATTTGTAATTCTTGGGTCCATCTAACTTATCTGATTCTGTGAATAGATTGATTAATTTTGATGCAATGGTAGATTTCCTTATTGAAAGTTTTGCAAGTTAATGATTACACCACCACACTGAATAATACTCAAAACATTAAAACATATATATATAAAGAATCAAAAATAAAGAGTACACAATCCACGCAAAAGAGAACTTTTAAGGGCTTGGCCTTGACCCTTTAAAAGTCTCGTTGGAAAAGGAGTTTGAGAGGAGTTTGAGAGAGTATTTCACTGGACTCTTCTCAACTTATGAGCTTCAAGGTTACAATCAAAAATTTCTAAATTTGACCCTTCAATACTTATATCCTTTTACAAATAGAAAAAATTCCCCCCCAGAAGTAGTGAAGTCTTCAATTTTTTTTTAAACCAAATCCTCAATACAAAAGTCCTCCTTTTAAAAAAAAAACATTATTTAATGTAAAATTCACTTATCACTCCACTTTGGAAAATGAGATATGTCCTTTCTTTACTTCATAAAAAAACATGTTTTGCCATTAAAAAATCGATTTGAGATATATCAACTCCAACATAAATTAACTATGATCAGTTGCGCTTCTTTCCACAACATTTGACACATTGAGATAAGAGATTTCGAAGTCCACAGGCACACTGAACCCAATTGCGCAATGATTTCCCTTGATGCTCGCCAGATTTCTTGGTGCAACTTTATTTGATCATGGATATGTATCCAAAGCATTAATGGGATATTCACGATCTAGTTTTCCATCTCAGTGATCTCCTAACCTCTAAAACTGCGATCTCAATCCACCAAGAACTACAATCTTGTTTATGCTGGAAGTCGTTGAATGGAGGGAACAAATTTGTTGAATAACTTCATGAATTTTTTGAGGAAGAGAGGCCCGAATGTTTCTCCAATATTTTGGCTATAAAAAATGTGATGGTTCTTTTCTTCCTCAATCACACTTCCTTTTGTTGCAAGTTGATGAATATTTATTTTTTGCAAGTCGCTGAAATTTGTTTTGTGCAGCGTGCCAAAAATGATACTAGATCTCACACGCCTCCAAGATTCTACCTACTCTCACTAGTCAACTATTGAAAGGCGCCTCTTCTCAACATGAAACACTAACATTCCACGTGGTATTTTCCAGCAATCAACTAGTGAAAGGATCTCAACAACAATAGAAATTGGAGGTTCTCCCTGTCTAGCATCTCAGCCACCTCCAAGTCTTTGCACCCAACCTTGTATTTTCACCGGATCCACCCAATTAGAAAATTGATACTAGATCCACCAACAAGTGATACCAGATCTATGATACCAGATCTGCCCAATTCAAAAACTCATTCTCAAGCCTGTAAACGATCATAAGAGAGATCACACAGGTACATAGAGAAATAAAAAGCATTTGTTTATAGATATGTGGAGAGAACAACCATTGGAGACAGATCGTTGTTAGAGACTCTTCATTCCTGGTGTTTGAATGAAATGTTTCAATGGCTCAAATGGTTGAAGACTGGTATAAGCAAATTCCCGAATTGGTGAGGAAAATTCCCATAAACTCAATTTTTAACTCACGGGTTCAATGGATTTCAACCACAACAAATGCTGAGCAACAAATGCTAGGGGGATATTCACTCGTTCAAATTGAAACTACAAACTTAAGCGATGGACACAAGTAGATCTCAAACAAAAAATATATCTTGAGATAGATTTTAAGATCTAAAACAATTACAGTTCATTACAAGAAATTGCCAAATTTATAAGAAAATCTGTCGCAATTTATACAAAAAAAGAGTCGTCTTATTGGATTATAGTTGATCTATTTGATTAACAAAATAGATCCGGTCAGAAATATAATCTCTTTTGGGAACAAAAGGAGAATATATCTAACACAAAAAAAAATTCAATGGCAGAAAATAATGATTTATCTTATCAAATTTTTCAAAACACAAACTGTTGTAATCAAAATAACCTTTTCCTTATTGAATTAACTACAAAATACCTTGTCCTTGAATTTGAACAGATCCAGGTTGATGTCAAGGAGTCTTCCTTGCTTCCTCAATCCATCACCAATTCTCTTCCATCACAATTTCACCATGGCTATGATACCATGTTGACAAAGTGTCCTCAAACGTGTAATTTGATTAATAAGGAAAAAGTGATTACAATCTGAAGTGAGAACTCATAATATACTTGTTAACCTCACTTGAAGAAGGAGCTTGTTTATATAGCTCAACTCTAAATTAAAAACTAGGAGAACAACCAATCACATAATCACATGAGTATGATAGGTGTCCTTTACATAGAAGCTATGTGTCCTTATCCTAACAAACTAGAATAAACTAATTTCTAAAAACATTTATACTAGAAAATACTTAGACTATACAACTTTAGGATTATGAGGCGAGCGGAAATCTATTAAAAGATGAACTACAAGATCTTCAAATCTTAATTAACCAAAATCAATTAATAAAATCAAATCTGATTGATATCACATATTCTAAATATACGAGATTGGACATTATATTTTGAGATTTGAGAATATTTTGCAAACTTGAGGAAATTAATTTTATAAGATTTAATAAACACTCAATTGTTGGCAAATTTTAATCAACCATAAACCATATTTTAGAATCACATGTTAATTATTGAATGATAAAAATATTCTTCATAATTTTGTTTAAGAACTAAGTGAATGTGAGGAATTCATATTAAAACTACTTCCAATAATTAACCAAGATGTTGTAATTTAATAATGTCAAATGAAAAACCAATCCAATCACCTAAATGATAAAATATTTACATGACTATATAAGAAAATCAAACCAAACCAATCATATCAAGAGGAAGATGACGAGAACATCAAAAGGACAAACAAGACAAAAAAAAACTAGAAATATGAAACCAAAAACAAATCAAGGTGACATAATCAAAATTAATAAGGGGGCCCCTTTAATTTTTAAGAAAATTATGGGGGTGTTGTGGCCACAACAATTGGCGACACACGGGGATGAAGCAATTATATCTAGTGTATAAATAGTTGGATTAAGTTTACCAAATATCAAAATGAAAGCTTTCAAAATTTTCTTGCACACTACACCATTCTGAAAGGTCCCACATAAGACAAAATCAAAGAAAAATAAGTTTTTAAATATAAAAGTACTTAAATGCCCAGTTGCAAGACAATGAATCCAAAAATAGGGAATATTTATTAACTTTTAATTACATCTCTATTATTTGATAGTAAAAATAGCTAAGAGGCTTTAAGGATTAATATGCATATATTACCTCTTTTACCTGACATTGCTTCATTGCCAACAGACCCATTCAATACCCTGATGAAGCTGTCTTGATACCATGTATGCATTGAATCACTACCAACAAGCCTGTTCATGTTGATACTGAGAGGGGGGTGAATTAGTATCAAGTACAATGTAAAAACCTTTTTCAACTTATAATTAAACCATTCAATTATATCCAATGAGCAATGAACAATAGTATAAGAGTTACACCAATACACCACAATACACCATGCACAATATATGAGAAATAATCAATAGTTGTTTTTCAAGGGAAGC
>SNQJ01S0016565.1:221155-236746 GCA_010110895.2 Picea sitchensis | reverse complement strand
GAAATTGGAGGACCCCCATATGAAGGCTTGAAGCCCCCAAGGTCAAAGAAGTCAAAGTGACCTAAAAAAAGAAATCATTATTTAAATGATAAAGTAAAGTGACAAAGTCAAGGTGGATTATTTAAATAATAAAGAGAAGTGAAAAAATCAAGAAAGATTATTTAAATGATAAAATAAGGTGATAAAATCAAGAAGGAATATTTAAATGATAAAGTATTGGAAAAATTTCTATTTATGGAAAGTGGTTAACCCTAAAATAAGAAAAATAGGTTAAGTGACCTAGAAATGGGTTAAGTGACCTAAATATGGGTTAAGTGACCTAGAGGATGGAAGTATAAATAATATAGCAATGGTCTCTTGTAGATTATCATTTTTGTGGATTAATGGAGAGCTTCTTGGGAGATTATCTTTTGGAGTATTGATGGAGAGCTTCTTATGAGAGCTTCTTGTGAGAGCATATTTGGTGTGGATCTCTTGAGCATGATTGAAGATCTATTTTGAGAAAGAGAGTGTGAGGAGGATCTCATGGACACATCAAAGTTTCGACAATGTTGGAGATCTTGACGACAAAAGTCTTGGAGCTTCAGAAACCCTAGTTTCTGAGGTGTACATGGGATGTAATGGGCCAGGGCACATACACACGTGGGATGTACGAGGAAATGGTTCATACAGTGATAAAATCATGGAGATTTGTGTTTGAGCTGATGACTGCCTGTTGAAGACTGTGGCAGGTCCTGGATCTGCATTCTATGGGCTCATATTTTCCAATGAGACACTGGTATGGTTACATTATTGTCTTGATGGATACTATTGTTTGATGTGTTGTGAATTCTTAGGGAATTCTTGTTATGGCTTCTATGATGTGGTTCAGTTTGGTTGATTTGGTTGATGGAGTGAGTAGTACTCTTGTGATTCAGTGGTGCCATGATTGTTATGGTATACTAGTTGTTTATACATGATTGAGATAACATTCATATTGATTGATTGTGGAGCATGAGTAGACTATTGGAAAACTTGGATGTGCTGTGATTGGCTGGTGGTCATATTGGACAGTTAGAGACAAAAAAAAATGATATATTGGTTGTAGAGGATCTGAGTTGATCTTGAAGAATAAACCCTAATAGTTCAGAAGGTATACATAGGTTGTTGTTTACATTGGCTGTGTGCATACGCAGGCTGTAGTGAGCCAGAGAGCATACACACGTGGTCTGCACTACTGACAGGTTGTGTACCTATTAACAGATTGATATCTGTTGAGGATTGTTGCCTCATCTCAGTTGAAGTTGAGAATGTAAGATGAGTCTTGCATATAGAACTGGTGCTCTTGTAGAGTTGTACTCTATTCAGTTGTTGCTGGAAAGCCCCCGGATTGTTGTCCATAATAAAAAGAAAAATTGTACATACATCTTGTGTTCTTTGTGTTCCTTGTGGTGATGACTTGTTGATGATATATTGCTGATATATGTTCACATCTAACTGGTTATAAATGACAACAATGGGTAATGAGTAAATGTTGAATGTTAACTAAGGAGTTTTGTGTAAAAGGGAAGTTTTGGGAAAAAGAGCCCCACACTCACTCACCCCCCCTCTAAGTGTGGTAGGTGTGTCCAACATTATATATTAAATACTTTAGAATGAATTAGGAGTTTTATTGCAAAAGTAAAATTCTAACTAGAGAGTAGTTATGATTTACCAAAGTATTGTATATTGTCCCTCTTTCAAATCTTACTTCGTGCAACAATGACTAAGCTTTAAATGATTGGATTTAAGAATAAATCTTATAACACAAATTTAATGAAAAACATGAAAAGTAAGATGATAAGAATGAACAAGAAAAAGTTATTACCTTGGAGACAACTCAATACTAGCCCATAATTTCACAATTGCTTTATTCAAACTAATGGAAAAATAAAACAAACTAAGAACTAAACTACTCCTATTCTATCCTACTCTAATCTATTCTACAAGAACAACTAGGGCTAAGTAAAGTGAAATTTCCAATGGAGCCAATCCATTTGTTTTATTCCCGCAATCATATATACAATAGGTGTAAGTAGCAAAAAATGGATGAATAATAAATAATCAAAAGAAAAATCTAACTTACTTTGTACAACTGTTTCTAATAGAAATAGGAAAATAATTTTTTTAATAGGGAACCTCATTTAAAATGTATTTTCCAACCAAGTTTTGATTTATGTCTTGAAAATCATTGTGAAATTGTTGGAATGGAAACATGATTGGAAAAGTAATCTGGTCACCCTGTAGAGAAAAGTTAGTACTACTTACAACATGAAAAGAATTTACATTGTTGTTACAATACATAAATGACTTATTTGCAAGAATTTCCTTTACATAAGTATTAGCTGAAATAACATGATGAGTATTAGAACTAACATCTACTTGTGTTAAAAATTCAAGATCATGAAAAGGAATGTGAACTTGAGTGATATCATTAGAATCATAAATAGGCATGGTGTTTTCTTCTTGAAAATTGAAATCATTATGAGAAGATTCAAGATGTGATTCAATAGTAGTATGATCAATAAAAGAATACCCCACATCTTGAAATATATATTGATTAAAAACATAAGGACTTGAAATAAACATCACCGGGGGTGATGTGTGTCAATATTTTCAATCTCCAAATGTTCATCATAAATGAATTCATTTTCTTCCCTTATAAAACATAAACCCGAATTAGAAAATTGATCAAATGTACATGTATGAGATCTAAGGGAAATTTATTTAAATCGATTCTTTTTCCTTTCTTTATTTTGATCTTGATTGATGGATACTTGGAAATTATTCTGATGTATACTAATTCCTTCATTTTTTTGGAAAGGAGTAAAATTTGAAGGGATTAGTTCTTGAAATGAATGATCACTACTTGGAAAAGAACCATCAAACAAGTCAGTGTATAATAAATAATGATTGTTTAAACATATGTGATTGAAAGCATCTTTATGAAGACAACCATTATTATTATTAGCATTTGAGGTTTGAGTCTTTGATTCATGATTATCCTCCTCATCATAAACATTCAGTTTATCATAATCATAATTAGTTTCAGGAATATAATTAATTTGATCTAATATATCTATTCTTTCCTGAAATTGATGATCAACATGTTCCAAACTATTTATTAGAACGTGTTTATTAATATCATCAATAGGTTCAAAAGAATCATTTGTAACATCTATTGTAGTATGTACACTTAGAAAACAAAAGTTTTCAGGTTCATTAAAGCCATTATGTATACAAGGAAGAGAACATAAATGAATACACCAATGAGTTAAATCTTTGTCAGAAGGTTTATCATCAACATGAAATTTAAAAGTGATTAATTTGAATCTAATATGAAAATCAATATCAGAGTCACTTTCTAGTTTTCATAAGTTTTCAAGCTCTGTACATATTTCATCATAATCATAATAATATTGAAATGTATACACAAAATCACTTACAAACTGATCCCATGTATATATGGAGACAATTGGAAATGATGTTCACCATTTCTTGGCTTGGCATGTAAATGTAAGAGTAAAAATCTTGCATAGAATGCCATCATCAATATCATAAAAGGAAGAATTTGTAAAATTATGAATAAATTGCAAAACATGATCATATGCAAAAATTTTGCTCTTACCATCGAATTTTACCTTCGACAAGTACTTTACTACCTTTGTTGGAGTACTGCAAAATGTTTTACCAGATAAAGAACTCCAAATAGGAATTTTAGGATCCATTAAAAATAAATGAAAGAATTAAAAACAATAGCTCAAATAAGAATCAAATTATTATGCGCACTCATCGGTGGCCCTCCTTCTAGCGCCAAAAATGTTGATGACAAAAAATGACCATGTTCAACATCATAGGGAGATCACCCAGCTAGAGTCCCAATTAGACCCTTATCCATTGGAATGGTGATTTCGACTGGTTATATTGGTCTCTAGTTACCCTTGTCCTAATACTAACCTAACCTAATGTTAATCTAATCTGGACTATTTTATATATACACAAAGTTATATACACAACCTTCTATCCGCTAATGTATATTGTTACATGATTTTATTAGTAGTCAAAAGGAAAGGGATTAATCTCTTGCAACATGCTTGCAAAAAAGCACCCCTAAGGTTGACACAAGGGCTCAACTACGCTACAATGGATTTCACTCCTGTGAAAAGAGACTTTATGGACATAAATGCAAATGCAACTTTAATTTATGATGCAAGTTAAAAAAAATGAAAACCTATCTTAATCCGAAAAAGGATATACTTACTCGTAATCAAGAGCAAGAATATCTTATAAGAAGAGGGAAGGACTGTAATTGTAATTGGGGTTCTGTAACAACCCTCTTAATAAACATACCACAATGGTCAATGAAGGACTAAGTGGTAACACAGAGTAAAATTTTCTTTGAAACATAGATAAATTATACATACACACATTTACATTAACATCAATTTTCATGAAGATTAACTAAATTAAAGACTATGTTGGCGTAGTTAAATAAAATTTATCAAGAACTACTTATAGTCCGAAGCCAAAAAAAATCTATCTAAGGGTGTAAACGTATTACAGTGGTTAAATATTTACCTACACTAAAAAACGGAGCTAACGCACATCATCAATAATTCTTTGTATTCATTAAAATCCTTAAATTAAATTTTTTATTTTATAAATACTCAACTACACTCTAGAGATGTAAAAAGGACGTATTGTTTGACAACTACAAAAATTTCATGGTCAAAGCGAATAGTGCATCAATAAATAGATAAAGCATCTACATCCATCCTACTAAATAATGTCCTTTAATTAAAACTAGAAGATATCCAACAACCCTTCTAACTAGAGAAAATTTTTACCAACTTAGGGGTCTTCTTTAATTCAACTCTCCTTGAATCGATACCCTAGGGGAGTTAGGTACTCAATACCAATTCAAGGATACAGTTTTTATGTAAATTACAATTCTCCTTAAGTAAATCTCTTCAAATTATAATTATCTGACACTATATTGCTGCTTGTTTTTTTATTTGAATATAATAAATATGCAACACTCTACATTTACATAAATCAATAACCTATAAACAATTATATAACTAGGAAATGAACTTTGATCACTTAATGGATGCCTCCGTTGCTTCACCCAACCTTCATATCAAGCCTCGTTTGAAAGGTCATGCTACCAATGGTTTAAAATAGAATAATCAATTAATCACGACTTTAAAATCTAGAAAACCTGGAGATTCCCTCGAAATTTATCCTTTAGAAATCAAAATTCTTTTAAGATGCGCGATGTCATTAGGGATGAACTTTAATATAGTCGTCATTCAACCAATAAAAGTTTGATTTGATGCATGCATACGGTTGGCAGATAATAGTTGTTCCGTAGGGTTATCTCTCCCATTTAATATTTTGTAAGTTCGCCTTCTAAAGATATATTACCAAATTAAATTTTTGGTTCTAACGCTAGCACTAAAAACTCAAAGATTTTATTTTAGTGAGATTACAAAAATAACAAGGGTTGTATGTCAAAGCAGTTCCTATCAAGTAAGTTGAGAAATACATGTTGAAGAATGAAACTTAATATAACTAAATGCACAAGTAATGGATATTTTTTGTCAAAAGATAATAATTGAAGGTTGTTTATTATTCAAAATGTATAATGAAATGTAAGCTGAATAGAACTATAATATTCATAAATATAATATAAATATAATAATAAATAATATATTAGATAATAAATATAATATAAATATAATAATGCATAATAATAAATATATAGTATAATTTTTTATATTTAGATGTGGTGATTGGTGAAATTGATTGATTATATAATTAATTTTACATATTGAAAGACGTGAAGGGAGCAATAACACTTCAATTCTATCAACCAATTAGAAATGAGAAACACACATATTTTTATTATATTATTCTTTAAGTATGCCGTTTGTTTAAATTATAAGTTTCTGGGTGGTGTTCGCTCTGGAAAACAATTTCAAGAAGTTTTAAAATTCGAAAGTAACTATAATTTCGATTTATCTCTAGATTTGGTTGATGCAACAATTTCGGCTATTAAAAATTTAATTACCAATTCCTTCCATATATATAATTCTTTGACGTTCAATCTTTAACCATATTATAGATTTCAAAGGAAATCAAGGTCAATCCATCAATTACTTATTGCGATCACATGCAAGTTATTACACAATCTGGAATAAAATCTGATAGGAAGAACAAATTCAACATTTTTTTTTTTAAATCCTGAAATTCTAAGGTAGCTATACCATATACAATGAATAGTTTAAGATTGTGAGAGAACCCATGGTTGATGATCGTAGTCAAAGTTCGCTTTAATCTTAAGTTAGCTCTGAGATTTATTAGATCTAGAAGTTTGGGTGCACAATTTAAGGAGTCGTAACTACCCATTACCGGTAGGTAACACCAGATGGAGTCTGTGTTATAAAACGATTTTTAGCTTAGATTAAGTTCGATTTTAATTCATTGTTTGTCGAAACATTTCAAGTATCTCAACTCTATATGGTGTTACTCTGTTCTCAGTTTTCAGTCATTTTTTTTTTATAAATAAAAACCCCTGACCATTTAACAACGAAAATTGAACAAGATCGACATACTTGAATTTCCAGAATTTAACTAGAAATTCACATTAAACCCTGACCATTTACCATCGAAATTGTACAAGATCGACATACTTGAATTTACAGAATTAAACCAGAATTTCACCGCCATAAAAGGAACATATAGATAAAAGTTCAATGTCAAAGTTCGCCCATCCCAAGGTAAGGTAATCGAACTGATAAGTTATAACTCACCATCTAAATCATTCATCGTAGGCCCTTATTTTTATAATTTCAGACTCGAACTAAATGTTTAATAACAAGGAATAAATATTTCTCTTACAATCAACAATTAATCTTGTGTCCTTTAACTTAGATTTGTATGAAATAATTCAAAACATTATAATAATTTGATTTCAATGTTTATCAAGATAGTTCGTCCATATTACACAATAATACATTATCTAAAACTATGGAAATACCGTAACCAAAATGTGGATTGGAGCTGATTTCGATATGAGGTATTGCAAAAATGATCCTCCACTTTCTATCCATAAATATGCGCATCGTTCTATCTTTTTTCCTATTGAATCCAAGACTTCACCAGTTCCTCCCAACCAATGCTAGGGGTACTCTTCTTCCCCTTTATTCCTCTGATCCGCAAAGGGGCCAAGCATAGTAAACCAAAAATCAATAGCACCCAAACTTGCCCCGCAAAGAAGAGCTTCCATTATTTCCACAAGCTTGGTATCCCAACTGTCACAAGTAAAACACAGTCAACAAAATTTTGGTAACATAACAGTACTAAGAAAAGTGAGTCTTATTCCTCTTCTATCATATTTCTTTTATAGGTAAATTCTCATTAACACTTGTCCACATGCACAAGTAATTCAACTTTTTAATTATTTTATTAGTGATTATTCACCGACACACTTGTCTCACTATCCTCAAGTTGCACAAGTAATTACCCTTTTTATTTGATTTAAAAAGCCATTTTCCCTCACATTCCCCAATATGTTCCTATTTTTTCTCTTAGTTGTTCCTTTGTTCCCCAAATTATCATTTAATGAGTTTCCCCTAACTATATCTTAGTTAGAGTTGGATTAGGAGTCTTCTTTTAGTTAGGATTTGTGGGAGATTAACTCAAGATTCTACTCTATGTGTACATCTATTCTCTCATGTTTTAATTTCTTTCTGTTTTAAAAATCCCTTTATTATTTTCATGCACACATGTGCATTTTACCCAAACTTGATCGAACTCTTATGTGGTTTTACCCGCAAGAAAAATTTGTCGCCAACCTCATAACTGCGATCAACATGATGCACATCAACATAAATATTCTACCGATACTGCGCTTCTTTAATCCTTTGTTTTATATATTGCAATTGTTCTTCCATTTCTTGGATCACTTCTGTTCCCACAAGGAATCTATCCTCAAGTCAATCCCAACTCAACGACATTTGACACGGTCGCCCATAAAGAAACTCAAACAGTGACATATTAATCCTACTATGGTAACTGTTGTTTTATGCAAACTATACCAATGGCAAGAAGTCTTCCCAACATTTCTGTTGATCCATTACATACATACACAACATATCCTCCAAAATCTAGTTTTTTCTTTCGGTTTGTCCGACTGTCTATGGGTGATACGTTGTACTAAAATTCAGTTATGTTCCCAAGGATTCTTGGCAACTGGTCCAAAACCGTCCTGTAAACACCGATCCCGGATCATATATGATGTTTCTTGTTACTCCATGTAACCTCACAATCTTGCTAACAAAAACTCTAGCTATATTTGTCGTCTGATACATCGTACACATTCGAATAAAGTGTGCACTCTTCGTCAGAGTGTCAACTACCAAAAAAATCAAGTCATGTGTCCTTGTCATCAGTGGAAATCCAACAATAAAATACATCGAAATGACCTCCCATTTCGATTCAGGAATAGCATGTGGTTGTAACAATCCTGCTGGATGTCTATGTTCAACCTTCACTTGCTGACATTATAAAAATATCACCATGTAACTAACTATGTCTTCTTTCATTCATTTCCAAAAGAATAAAGGATTAAGGTCTGCCTTCATCTTCGTGACTCTCGGATGAGCCATGTAAATTGCTCAATGAGATTTGCTTAAGATAAAGCTTCTTAATTCTTCATTAGACGATATGTAAATGCTATCATTATATCTCAACAATCTGTCGTTGTCCAATGAATAACCTTAAAAATTTGATACCATCATGGTATTTTTTCCAATATTAGCCTTAACTTCCTTGTACCAATCATTGTTAATCTGTAGAGCTAGAACATTTCCTTGCAGATTCGTCTTAAGAGGTATTACTAAGAATATGTATGGTCTCCAACTCAACGCATTTTCTATTGTGTTCATCGTTCCTTTAATGTAAGTAATCTCAAAGTCTTATTCACTAAGTAATTATGACCAACGTCTCTATCGTGCATTCAAGTCACTCTAAGAAAATATATGCTGCAATCCATAGTGATTTGTCTTTAATTCAAATTTTCATCCAATTAGATAATGTCTCCATACTCTCAAGGAATATACAATTGCTAATAACTCCAAGTCATGCGTTGCGTAGTTTTCCTCATGCCTTCTCAATTTCCTTGAAATGTAAGCGATCACTCAACCGTCTTGCATCAAAACTCCGCCTAAACCTTCCTTGGATGCATTCATTCATACCAAGAATTATTTTTCCATGTCTAGGACCTTCGGTATTGGCGTCATCGTTTACAACTCTTTAAGCTTTTGAAATGCTTCTGCACATTTCTTTGTCGATACAAATTTCTTGTTTTTCTTTTGCAATTTCGTGATTGGATTTTCTATCTTCGAAAAACCTTCGATGAATCGTCAGTAATATCCTTCTAAACCCATAAAGTTATGTACTTCTTGTACGCTTATCGAATCTAGTTATTCCATAATAGCCTCTACTTTCGCTGGATCCATGACGATACCTTCTTTAGATATGATATGTCCCAAATAATGAATCTTTGATTGGTAAAAAGAAAATTTCGATAGCTTCCCATACAATTTGTTTTCTCTAAGACACTGTAGAACCAATATCAAGTGTTCTTCATGCTCTTCCTTTATCTGAGAATAAATCAGTATGTCATCAATAAATACTTAAAGAAACTTGTCCAAGTATTCACAGAATACCCCATTCATCAAACTCATAAATGAGCCCGAGGCATTCGTCAATCCAAACGGTAAAACGATGAATTCATAGTGTCTGAATCTTGTCTTAAATACAGTCTTAGGGATATATTCCTCTTTGATCCGTAACTAGTGATATCCTGATGTCAAGTTGATCTTAGAAAACACAGTTTCTCCTTTCATCCGATAAAATAAATCATCAATCCTTGGCAACATATACTGGTTCTTAATTGTAGCCTTGTTCAGTTGACGGTAGTCAATACAAATCCTCCACAATCCATCCTTCTTTCTAACAAAAATCACTGGCGCACCCCATGGTGAAATAATTGGACGTATAAGTCCCAATTATAACAATTCCTTCAGTTGCATTTTCAACTCCTGCAATTAAGGAGTTGACATCCGATATGGAGTTCTCACAGTCGGTTATGTTCGGAGTTTCATATCTATGGTAAAATTAATTTCTCTTTTTAGTGGAAAACCTAGTAGTTCATCCATAAATACATCTACAAACTCTGATACTACCAGAAGGTTTTCTAATCCTTCCTCATTTCCCTTTTTCTTAAGTGTTATGATGGAATATAAGTTTCATCCCTTGCGCATACTTTTCTGTAATTGTAGGGAAGAAATTAATCCCAGTGAAACCCCCTGATTTCTTCCTACAATCACCCTACTCTATCCCAAATCATCCGTCAAACTTAACTGTTTCGTCTTGCAGTTGAGTATTGCATCATGCAATTCCAACCAATCCATGCCAATCACTATGTCATAATATCCTAATATCGTGACGTAAAGGTTGGCCTTTGTTACAAAATCACCCAAGTTAATGCTACAATCCATAACCTTTCCTCCAACTTTTTGTTTGGCTCTTGATGTCATTTCTACATATATGAACTTGTCATGCTCGACTTCCTTTACCTTAATTCTCTTTAGCACTGCACTAGAAATAAAGCTCTTTGTAGCTCTTGTATATATCAAAATACTAAAAGTTTGATCGATGACCGTACCTGACGTCTCGAGCACAGTGGACTAGTGATCGTCTTGGTGGTTGTTCACAACTGCATGTATCAAGCGGGCCTTTACCAAATATCCAACTGTAGTGGTTCTTGATGATCTGATCACTTTAGCCTTATCAATTGAACAATCTCACTGGTAATGTGGCTATCCACATGTCCAACATCCTGTCTTCGGTCCAGTGCTCCTGGTCCCCGAAGTAGATGTTGTTGGCCTAACAGTTTGTCATCCTGGTCTGTTCTATTGAACATGCTTAAAATGTTGTTGTTGTTTCTGTGGTTCTTTGTAAGGAGTCCTTTGCTGAGGAGTCTATTGTCTCGGTGTAGAGAACATAGGTCCTTTGGGCGTATCTCGATGCCCAAAATTCTGTCTAGCTAGAGTCTGATGCTGTTATGCTCTCGGTGTCATCTATCCAGTCAACCTAGAAGGAGTTTTTCCATGAGCCCAATTGTTCATCTCTTCCTCAGTTATGAGGGCCTTCTGAACTGCATCGTGCAACGTATGAGGCATTAGGATCCTCACCTTTGCACAAACGTTGAAGTTAAGGTCGAACACAAACTTGTTAAATTTTAACTTCTCTATGTTCAGATGTGGAGCATACCTAAGTAGCTCCATGAACCTGGCCTCATACTCTAGTACCGCACGACTGCCCTATTGTAAGGCTTTGAACTCATTAAGCTAGTTCTTATTGAATTCATCGGACAAGTACCTCTCCCGAAATTGTTTCTCGAACAATTCCCATGACACGTCTTCAACAACCATGTTTAGTTGAGGTAAGAGTGTCTTCCACAAAAGTAGAGCACTCCCTTTCAGTTGAAATACCGCCATGAGTAATTTCATGTTGTAGGTGTAATCACAAAGTGTGAAGCACATCACCATGTTATCCAACCATGCCTCGGTGGCTTAGCCGTCCCCGACACCCCAGAACTCGGGAAACTTCACTTTCTCGAGTTCTCGGTGTATACTACTACTACTACCTCCTGGAGTGCATTGTGAACCCTCATTGGGCACATACATTCTTCCCTCATCCCGATCAAGACAGATGATCAATGCCTCTGACATCCTCTACAAGGATCTCATCATACCTACCAGATCTCCCACAACAACCCGCTCCTGCTCAATAGTCTGCTAATCTCCCAGAGGGTTAGATCCCTCTGGCGTGGATACAATCGAAAGAGGCTTACCTCTTCCTCTCACACCATGACGTCTGCTTCCTCTGCATCCTCTAACCATGATTACCTACATGGACAATTTCAAAAATTATTAGTGATACACCTTTAATCATTTATTTAATACATTGGAAGGTGTAACGGGTCCCTTGTCGTAGGGATGAACCCGCTCTGATACCATATGTAACAACCCTCTTAATAAACATACCACAATGGTCAATAAAGGAATAAGTGGTAACACAGAGTAAATTTTTCTTTGAAACTTAAATAAATTATACATACATGCATTTACATTAACATCAATTTTCATGAAGATTAACTAAATTAAAAACTATGTTGGCGCAATTAAATAAAATTTATCAAGAACTTCTTATAGTCCGAAGCCAACAAGAATCTATCAAAGGGTGTAAATGTATTGCAATGGTTAATTATTTACCTACACTAAAATACACAACTAACACACATCATCATTAATTCTTTGTATTCATTAAAATCCTTAAATTAAATTTTTTATTTTATAAATACTCAGCTACACTCTAGAGATGTAAAAATGATGTATTGTTCGACAACTACAGAAATTTCATGGTCGAAGCGAATAATGCATCAATAAATAGATGAAGTGTCTAAAGATTTACCAACTTAAGGGTCTTCTTTAATTCGATTCTCCTTGAATCGATACCTTAGGGGAGTTAGGTACTCAATACCAATTCAAGGATATAGTGTTTATATAAATTACAATTCTCCTTAAGTAAATCCCTTCAAGCTATAATTATTTTAACACTATATTGTTGATTGATTTTTTTTATTTGAATAGAATAAATATGCAACACTCTACGTTTACATGCATCGATGACCTATACACAATTATATAAATAGGAAATGAACTTTGATCACTTAATGGCTACCTCTGTTTCTTCACCTGACTTTCATATCAGGCCTGAGTTGAAAGGTCACACTAACAATGGTTTAAAATATAATAATTGATTAATTGAGAATTTAAAATCTAGAACAACTAGAGATGCCCTCAGAATTTATCCTTTAGAAATAAAAATCCATTTAAGACACACAATGTCATCAGGGACGGACTTTAAGATAGTCATCGTTCAACCAATAAAAGTTCGCTTGGACACATGCATACGGTTGGTGGACAATAGTTGTTCCATAGGGTTATCTCTCCCATTAAATATTTTGTAAGTTTGCCTTCTAAAGATATATTACCAAATTTAAGTTGTGGTTCTAACACTAGCACTAAAAACCCAAAGATTTGATTTTAGGGAGATCACAACAATAATAAGGAATGGAAAGAAGTAATAGTATTATCTTGGATCTGACACCATGTGTCAAGTCCAAGGAGTAATGCAAGGTGGCGAGTTATCATCTAGTTAGATCTACGTGTTGGGTTTAACACAATTTATTATTGCTACTCAACTAACCGACCGACACTAATCCTAATCTCAGTTCAAAGGTGCAGTCAGTCAATATCATTGTTATTCTTACCAAAGTTTTCTGTAACCTCTAGACTGTCCTTTAATTTGATCAATCTTTTTCTTTAATTACACAATTTGTTTAAATTCTGGGTTTTCGGGTGGTGTTTGCTCTGGAAAACGATTTCAAGAAGTTTTAAAATTTGAAAGCAATTATAATTCCGATTTATCTCTTGATTTGGTTGATGCAACAATTTCGGCTATTAAGAATTTAATTACCGATTCCTTCCATATATATAATTCTTTGACGTTCAATCTTTAATTGTGTTATAGATTTTGACTAGGAAACCAAGGTCTATCCAACAAGTACTTATTGTGATCACAAGTAAGTTATTACACAATCTAGAATACAATATGATAGGAAGAACAAATCCAACTTTTTTTTTTTTAAATCTGAAATTCTAAGGTAGCCGTAGAAGATACAACAAATAGTTTAATATCGTGAGAGAACATGTGGTTGATGATCGTAATCAAAGTTTGCTTTAATCTTAAGTTAGCTCTGAGATTTATTAGATCTAGAATTTCAGGCACTAACAAAGTAAGCATCGAGAAACTCAAAATTGAGCATAAAGGAAATTCCAACAGAGAAGTGAACAATATTGGATTGAGTTGAAAACATGCATGGAACCCAAATTGATATAACCCAAGCTAAATGACATCAAAGCTAAACATAATTTACATGACACTTAAACGCTAAAAATATAGTATCAAACCAGATTTAATCCTAACATTTTAATGGCAAACTCTAATCATGCCTATCATATTATGATAAAATACAATTTAAAGAGTCATAACTACCCATTACAGGTAGGTAACACCAGATGGAGTCTGTGTTATAAAACAATTTCTAGCTTAGATTCAATTCGATTTTAATTCATTTTTAGTCGAAACATTTCAAGTATCTCAACTCTATACAATGTTACTATGTTCTTAGTTTTCCGTAAGTGTTTTTTTAAATAAAAACCATTGAGCATTTAACAACAAAAATTGAACAAGATCGACATGATACTTGAATTTGCAGAATTTAACTAGAAATTCACATTGAACCCCTGACCATTTAACAACAAAATTGTACAAGATCGACATACTTGAATTTGCAGAATTAAACCAGAATTTCACCACCATAAAAGGCACATACAGATAGAATTTCAATGTCAAAGTTCACCAGCCCCAAGGTAAGGTAATCGAACTGATAAGTTATAACTCAACATATAAATCATTCATCATAGTTCTCTTAATTTACCAGCGCCCTTATTTTTATAATTGCAGACTTGAACTAAATGTTTAATAACAAGGAATACATATTTCTTTTACAATCAACCATGAATCTCGTGTCCTTTAAATTAGATTTCTATGAAATAATTCAAAACATTATAAGAATTTAAATAATTCGATTTCAATGTTTATCAAGATAGATCATCCATATTACACAATAATACATTATCTAAAACAATGGAAATACTGTAACCAAAATGTGGATTGGAGTTGATTTCGATTTGAGGTCTTGGGCAAATTCTCCTCCACTTTCTATCCATAAATATGTGCAATGTGTTATATTTTTTCTTGCTGAATCATAGATTTCACGGATACCTCCCAGCCAACACTAGGGGTACTATGTTGAAACACACACTGACATTGAGAGGTGGGGTGAATCAGTGTCTAGAAATTTTGACTTCTTTTCACACTTTCATAGATGAACTGAATTAATTGAATAAGATATATGCAACTCAATTAATTATTCACAAACATGTGTAACACAAACTGTATGAAGTAGATAAAATATCTTTCTTTTATTTATTTAACTTGAATGAATACAAATAAAACCAATCCTTTAATATCTTCAACTTCAACTGAATAAGAGAGATCCAACTCTCTGATACAAGACCCAGCTTGTAGTTCTCATATCCTACCGAGAAATGAGGAATCAAACCCTCATANAGATATATGCAACTCAATTAATTATTCACAAACATGTGTAACACAAACTGTATGAAGTAGATAAAATATCTTTCTTTTATTTATTTAACTTGAATGAATACAAATAAAACCAATCCTTTAATATCTTCAACTTCAACTGAATATGAGAGATCCAACTCTCTGATACAAGACCCAGCTTGTAGTTCTCATATCCTACCGAGAAATGAGGAATCAAACCCTCATAACAAGACCCAACTTGCT
>SNQJ01S0016565.1:204070-221105 GCA_010110895.2 Picea sitchensis | reverse complement strand
ATATATAATCCACCAAGACACCCTAAGATTCACCACTACTTCTAGTTTATATAGTATTTCAATAGTTATAGGATTGAACCATTATGTCTTTTGACATGAACCATTACATCTCTTCATTTAATTTAACATAGATAATCTTCTCCTTTTATTCATTAATTTATCGTGTAAGTTTCTCAATTAATTAGAAGATTAATCTTGATTCGAATTTCATCTACATCAGATGATCACATGTATGGATTGACTCCTTATAACGTTCCCATGCTTTTGTTGCATCCCTAGTTCTTCAACATATCATATTCGAGATTTTACTATCTCTCTGTACTGTTATGGTGTTAATTTCATCTGATTACTTCACATGCCCCTAACTATTCATAGAAATCAAATTCTACAAAGAAGCTTTCTTCAACCCACTTCCCTTTGTGATGGTGTTAATCTCATCTGATTACTTCACATGCCCCTAACTATTCATAGAAATCAAATTCTACAAAGAAGCTTTCTTCAACCCACTTCCCTTTGTGACAGTGGGCTCAAAACCATGGGCTTAGCTATTTCAAACGTTGTTCTGTTAGTACTTTTCTCCTTCCACCCTTATTCTTCTATATTAGACCGTATTCAAATGTCCAAGGGATTATTTACTTCTATCCCCTTTACGCTCCTTTTTATATTTTTTACCTTATCACATGACCGGTGTTGGAGCCAGGTTCTCTGGTACTTTAGCCTTTGGGATTTCGGCCTTTGCAATCCTTGTATCCTTCCGGAGTTGTTACCTTCCAGAGTGGTTGCATCTCATGTTGGATAATCCAATGGATATAATTACTCGAATTTTTCATATTGACAATCTGGTCTAATCCTTGCACACTTGTTGAGCTTTGTATTTTAGATGATCGACGGTTATGACTTAATATTCAGTTGATGTGGATGGTTGTCATCAACTATGGAACTTTGGAGATTCGTGACTCTGAGACTCTGGGTTACTAGAAATATGAAGTAGTTCAATTCATCTGGAGGTTTACCTATCGAATAAGTCATAAAACGATGATGACCACTTGTTTTCGGTTAACACCTCATGCTTACTCTATTCTTCCACTATGTTTGATCAACGTTTGAGAATGATCCCGAATTAGATCAAAGATTAATGTTACTTCATGATTCCATCCTTCAACGATTAGTTGATAACAAAAGCTTGGATATCCTCGAAGTTAGTCATCCTGGAGTGACGTGGCTTGACGACGTCACTCAAGATTATGTGGAACCTAATTCTATGTGCCATGTGTCACCCTGATTCATGAATTTCAAGGTCCTTATGTGCCACATCGACCTTGACATTTGTTATTACCTGATTGGGCCACATGTCATCTTTGTCTCCTGCCACATGTCTCCCTCCTGGATCATGGATTTGCACTTCGTGGCTCCGAGATTTTTTCACTTTTATATCAACCTTCAATCATCGCTAAAGTGACGAATATGTTTTTCCACCATTTGATATTTCCTTGTCTTGATTCGATGATCTCTGTTTACTTTGGGACTTCGTTCCTTTGGCCCCACTTATCCTATCCTTCCACTACTTCATCCAACAGTTGAGAATGGTCTTGAAATGGATCAAAAGCTAGCGTTACTTTCGGACTTTAGGATTTCAAGGCTTACCCTATCCTTCCACTTTATGTCGATCAACAGTCGGCGGGATTTTCCAACTCTTCCTTTGATCCGATGGTCGATGAGAGTTCGTGACTTCGGGGCTTTGGCCTTAAGGTATTCCTACATGATTCATACTTATTTTCTCCAGAGTGGTCATCTCTAGAGTTTACCACCATTGGACTTGCCTATCCTCATCCAACGGTTTGATGGCCCTCATTCACTTCAGGACTTAGGGACTTCGGCCTCCGGGTATTCTTGTTTTTTCTGAACTTTTTATTGCCAGAGTGGTCAGTGTCGAATTTGACCACCTTATTTCCTTTAGTACGATCCAACGGTTCAAAATTTCCATTCCATATCACGGTCAACATTTAATTCTAAATTAAATCTTGATCTAACAGCTGAGAACTAATCTGAAGCTCCTTCTTGATCGATGGTTCGTGTTTATTTCATGACTTTAGGATTTCGTGGATTCTTCCTTGTCTCCAGTAATCACCGAAGTGATGAAGTGGAGAAGTGCTCAAACTTATGCTATCCTTCCACTTGGTTTCAATCAACGGTTGAGATTTTGATCGACTGTAACAGACTTTCCTCACAGTTCTGAGGGTGTTCAATGCTCTTCTTTATGATCTGTTCGTCGCTATTTCTCCTGAGATTTTAATAACTGTTTGTGCATTCTTTTATGCACTAATATTTAGTTTCTAACCCTCATGAGCTCTTAATTCCTTGTGGTTTGTTACTCTGAACGTGGATTCTCTGCATGATTCTTTGCTTGAGCTTTAGGAACACAAGATCATTGTCGATCATATCGTGATAAACAATGATCACGAATTGCTTCTTCCCCAAGGTGATCTTCCTTTTTATCTGATTGTTGTATATGTTTGACTCATGTTGCCATAAATGACAATACACAATCAATAATTCCAACAATCTTCTCCTCTGGAATTGAGGGAAACATATCTCTAAAAAAAATAAAAATTCTCCCCCTATCACTGTTCTCATTTCCAGGTTGGAGGATTGAACCAAATACTGATACCAAAATTGTTTTACTATTTTTCTCCCCCTTTTACATCAATGAAAAAGAGTTAAGCTTTTACTACTTTTCTGCCCCTGTTAATGTGCCAACTGTTATCTCAATCTCTTGGGATTTTGTGTTTAAGTAGGTATTTTTATTGATACCGATTTTTTGTAGTGATCAAGTCTTTTAAACCTAATCTAATGACTTCCTCATTTGATGACCAAATTAAACACTCCCCCTGAGTTTTTACCGTTTCATAGGGTTTTATTGTCTTCTCCTTTGTCTTAAAGGACAAGGGTGTGAATCTTACAAATCTTCTTGATTTGTTTATTTATTCTCGTTGATATTCCGATCTTTCTCAAGAATACCATTGATCGATACCAATTAATTTAACTTCCATTCTTCAACTAATTTAATATCTTAGTCACAGTCCTTCGACTCTACATAAACCAACTTCAACTTATGTCCCTTAGAAATAAGATTGAATTGGTCCTTTCACCTGTTGTTTGTTAAGTCCTCTTCATAAGTTTTTCATTCTTTTGGAAATTCCTCATTGGGTTTATACTTTAGTAGTATTTTGTAGTACTTACACAAAATCATGTTGTAAAATCCTTCCTCCCTTTTATTCATATTTTTTGTTGAGGGGAAATTTAGTAGTTCATGAAAATAATATTGGAAAACTTACAATATTTTCATTGCTCAATTCTTTTGGTTGATATGCTATTGAATATTCATCATTATCATCATTTTTCCGTGTAAGTGAAACTTCATTTTCTTCTTTGGGATTTTCTGTTTGCATTTTTTTTTTATTGGTTAATGTACTCTTGATCTGCATGATATCATCAAGATATCCTATTGTGTCATATTTTTCTTTAGGAACTCTCATTTCCTGAGTTTGATCCATTTCATATTCAAATCTATGAATTTCACATTCATTATTAAGAAAGTCACCCATCATTTTCTTGTTATCAATTTCTTCATTTTCAGATGCCAGATCATCTTTCTTGCTTTCTATTTCAGAATTTCTTCTCCATACCTTTTCATCAAATATTTTGTTTGTTGGATATTTCTTTTCTAAATTTATCCTTTGAGATTTTTCATTTCTTCTTTTTTTCCAACCTTAATTAGATTTTCTTCTTGACTTGTATGAATTGTTTCTCATGGATTGACTTCTTGATTTTCTGCAGTTTTGGGATTTGTGACTAAACCAATCACATTTGTAACATCTCATTGTATGGAAAAACTTTGTTGTGTGGCCAACATAATTGCATCTCCAACATCTCATTAAGTTATTGGACCTTCCTAAATTTTTCTTTTCAGGACTCTTGCATTCCAATGCTTTGTGATTGAATTTATTACAAGAATAACAATAACCATTGAAGGTGTTTCCATACTTGAGTCTGTTGTGACATGAGAAGTATGTCTTTTGATATGTTTCTTGTTTTTGACTTTTATAGCTTCCTTCCTTGACAAAGTTCATGGTTTGTTTTAGGTTTGTGAATGTACCTTTTTCTTTTGAGGAGTATGATCCTTTATCATGTTTTTGAATGGTACTCAATTTTCCACCTTCTTCTTTCTTATTGTATCCAAGACCGGTTTTGTCATCAGTTGGTCTTTGATTGTTCCAGATCCTATCTAGGATAGCTGAGATATTTTGGAATTCGACAGTTGTTTTTGTCTTTTCATTCTTCTTTTTGAGGTTGATAACTTCCATTTTCAACATGTGACATGTTTCTTCCTTTTTATTCAACTAAATCTTCAATGCTTCTTTTTCCTTAGCTCCTTCAAGTTGAGTTGTTAGATTGATGACCATTTATTCTGTATCATCCAATAATTCTATGTAGTTATTAGTTTATTCATATGTCTTTAACTCTTCTATATATATTTTTAGATCAACAACTTCATTCTTCAATCTTTTGATTTCTTCCTTGTTTTCTATCTAAATCCTTTTGAGGTCGATGGCTTCCAATTCCAACCTATGGTATGATTCTTCCTTTTTAGTTAATTGGATCTTATGTGCTTCTTCATTTTTCTTAGCTTCTTCAGTTTGAGTCATTAGAGTTGCGTTAGTACTTTCATTTATCTTTTTGACGTTAATAATTTCCAATTTCAACATGTGACATGAATCTTCTCTTTTAGTTAATTGGATCTTCTGGGCTTCTTCATTTTTCTTAGCTTCTTCAAGTTGAATTTTTAGACATATGACCATTTCTTTTGTCTCTTCTAGTACTTCTTTGATTTTATTGTCATGTGTCTTCAATTCTTCCATTTCTTTTGTTAGATTAGTAACTTCAATCTTCAATCTTTTGATTTCTTCTTCTTTGTCTTCTAGCTAAATATTTTGTTCATGTTCTTCATGGTTAGATTGATCTAACTGTTGTAGTATCATTATATCTTTCTTTTGAATTTTCTCCAACTCTTCAAAAGTGCACATAACTATGTATTCAAGATGGTCAAGAACATCCTTAGTAACTTCAATATATATACCATTTTATGCTTCCATATTAATCACTTCAAATGTAGTTATAACATCAGTATTAAAATCTAACAGTTTTTATTTATTGAATACTAAGGTATTCATCAATTCCTTGATGTAGTAGCATTCTCTGTTGATGACTAGGGTTTGCATAAATTCTTTGATGGAATTGTCCTCTTTTGTGTTTTTTTTCTTTATTCTGATCACAATTCTATTTATCTGTATTTTGTTCTTCAATTTGATTTGATTTCTCCATTTCTGAGTTTTGTTCTTTAATCTGATTGGATTTCTTTGTTTTTTTTTATTGTTCTATAAACTGATTGGAATTATCCATTTCTTTGTTTTGTTCTTTATTTTGATAAGAATTCTCTAGCTGGATCCATAGTACTTTAACAGAGGTGCAATGTCACATCTTTTCTTTGACTTGGTCTGACAGTCCATTATGGATTTCCTTTAATGCTATTGAATTATTTTTCTTTTCTTCTCTTGAAGTTTTGGATTTTTTCATTGAGGTAGTTGAGTACCAAGGTTTAGATACTATTGAATCCCAAACACCAGATCCTATTGACTTCATATACTATTTCATTCCTTCCCTCCATGAAGAGTAGTCTGTTCCATCAAATAAGGGGACTTCATTTGTGGAGAGAGCCATTTGTCCACCCATTTCTTCAGAATCTACCTTCCAATGTTGAAACTATGCTAAACATACCAGTTCTGATAACAATTGTTGAAACACACACTGACACTGAGAGCGGGGAGGGGGTGAATGAATGTCTGGAACTTTTCACTTCTTTTCACACTTTCATACATTAAACGAATTAACTGAATAAGATATATGAAACTTAGTTAATTATTCACAAACATGTGTAACAAAAACTATATGAAGTAGATAAAATATCTTTTATTTATTTATTTAAATTGAATGAATACAAATAGAACCAATCCTTTAATATCTTCAACTTCAACTAAATATGAGAGATCCAACTCTCTGATACAAGACCCATCTTGTAATTCTCATATCAAACTGAGAAATGATGAATCCAACCCTCATAACAAGACCCAACTTGTTGATCTCAGATCCAACTAAGATGTGAGGAATCGAACCATCATAACAAGACTCAACTTGTAAAAAGGCACCAACCTGATAGAATGAAATTCCATTCAATCCATTATATATATAATCCACCAAGACACCCTAAGATTCACCAATACTTCTGGTTTATATAGTATTTCAATAGGTATAAGATTGAATCATTGTGTATTTTGACATGAACCATTGCATCTCTTCATTCAATTTAACATAAATAATCTTCTCCTTTTATTCATTAATTTATTGTGTAAGTTTCTCAATTAATTAGAAGATTAATATTGATTCAAATTTCATTTACATGAGGTGATCACAGGTATGGATTGATTCCTTATATTGTTCCCATGCTTCTGCTACATCCCTAGTTCTTCAACATATCATATTTGATATTTTACTAGATCTTTGTATTGTTATGGTGTTAATCTCGTCAGATTACTTCACAGACCCGTAACTATTCATAGAAATCAAATTCTACAAAGGCACTTTATTCAACCCACTTCCCTTTGTGACCGCGGGCTCAAAACTACGGGCTTAGCTATTTTAAACGTTGTTCTATTATGGCTTTTCTCCTTCTGTACTTATTCTTCTACATGAGACCGTATTCAAATGTCCAAGGGCTTATTTACTTCTATCCCATTTATGCTCCTTATTATATTTTTTACCTTATCAGGTGACCGGTGTTGGAGCTAGGTTCTTCGATACTTCGGCCTTCTAGATTTCGACCTTTCCAATCCTTGTATCCTTCCAGAGTGGTTACATCTCATGCTGGCTAATCCAATGGATAACATTACTCCTGAAGATCTCATATTGATGGTCTGGTCTAATCCTTGTGCATTCATTGAAATTTGTCTTTTAGATAATCAATGACTCTGAATTAATCTTCAGTTGAGGCGGATGGTTGTCATCTACTCCTAAACTTCATAGATTCGTTACTTTGGGACTCCAGGTTACTAGAAATCTGAAGTAGTTCAATTCATACGGAGGTTAAATAAGTCATAAAATGACGGTGATCGCTTGTTGTCGGTTAACACATCATACTTATTCTATTATTCCACTATGTTTGATCAATGGTCGAGAATTCTCCCAAATTAGATCAATGATTAACGTTACTTCGTGATTCCGGCCTTTGGCGATTAGCTGATAAAACAATCTTGGATATCCCCGAAGTTAGTCATCCCGAAGTGACGTGGCTTGCTGACGTCACTCAATATGAAGTGGACCCTAATTCTATGTGCCACAAGTCACCCTGTTTCATGACTTTCAAGGTCCTTACGTGCCACATCGACCTTGACATTTGTTACCACCTAATTGGGCCACGTTTCATATTTTTCTCCTGCCACATGTCTCCCTCCTTAATCATGGCTTTGCACTTCGTGGCCTCGGTACTTTGTGGCTATGAGAGTTTTTCACTTTTATATCAACCTTTGATCATCGCGAAGTGTTGAATATGTTTTTCCACCATTTGATCTTTCTTTGTCTTCATTCGACAACCTCTCTTTACTCCAGGACTTCGTTACTTTGATCTCGGTCGAGAATGGTCCCGAAATGGATCAATATTTAGCATTACTTCCAGACTTCAAAATTTCAAGGCTTACCCTATCCTTCCACTTTATGTCGATCAACAGTCGGTGGGATTTCCCAACTCTTCCTTTGATCCGACAATCAATGGGAGTTCGTGACTTCGAGGCTTCGACATTCAGGTATTCTTACATGATTCAGACTTATTTTCGCTAGAGTGGTCAGCGCCAGAGTTGACCACTATTGGAATCGCCTATCCTCATCCAACATTATGATGGCCCTCATTCACTTCAGGACTTTGGGGCTCCGACCTTCGGGTATTATTGTTTTTTATGAACTTCTTATTGCTGGAGAGGCCAGTGTCGAAGTTGACCACCTTCTTTCTTTTAGTACAATCTAACGGTTCAACATTTTCATTCCAGATCGACGGTCAACATTTAATTCTAAATCAAATCTTGATCTAATAGCTGAGAACTCATCTAAAGCTCCTTCCTGATCGACGGTTGGTGTTTATTTCATGACTTCGAGATTTCATGGATTCTTCCTTGTCTCTAATAATTGTCGAAGTGGCGAAGTGCCAAAGTGCCGAAACTTATTCTATCCTTCCACTTGGTTTCGATCAACGGTTGATATTTCGATCGAATGTAACAGAGTTTCCTCATAGTTCTAAGGGTGTTAAGTGCTCTTCTTTCTGATATGTTCATCACTATTTCTCCTGAGCTTTTAATAATCGTTTGTGCATTATTTTATGCACTGATATTTAGTCGCTAACCCCCCTGAGCTCTTAATTCCTTGTGCTTCGTTAATATGTACGTGGATTATTTACATGTTACTTTTTCTAAGCTTTAGGAACATAGGATCACTGTCGATCCTATCGTGATCAACAATGATCACAAATTGCTTCTTCCCCAAGGTGATCTTCCTTTTTCTCTGATTGTTGTATATGTTTGACTCAAGTTTCCATCAATGAAAACACACAATCAATAATTCCATCATACTCTTCTTCCCCCTTATCCCCCCCAAGTCGCAAAGGGACCAAGTACAGTAAACCAAAAATCAATAGCACCCAAAATTTCCTCACAAGGAAGAACTTCCACTCTTTCCACAAGCTTGGTATCCCAACTCTCACAAGTAAAACACAATTGACAAAATTTTGGTAGCATAAAAATACCAAGAAAGTGAGTCTTATTCCCCTTCTACCCCATTTCTTTTATAGGTAAATTCTCATTGACACTTGTCCACATGCACAAGTAATTCAACATTTTAATTATTTTATTAGTGATTATTCACCCACGCACTTATTGTCAGACAATTGGCTTAGGTTGATGGATATTTGGTATGGATTGTTGGTTTTCATTGATGTCAACCATTGGAGAGTGATATTGTAGATTTATGTCAACCATTCGAGAAAGTTCGATAGAGAATTCTGGTAGCACAAAGGTTTGGGTAATGGATCCAAGTTTGTTTGATGTATAATTGTATGAGTTTTGATATATGTGCAGGTAATACTGTTCTATATGGATAGTACATGTCATTCCATTTCTGGTGGTAATATGTAGAACATCACACAACTCCTCACGGTTTGAGAGTTATGGCCTTATGAAGTTGAAGGACCCTCATATGATTGGCTTGAAACCCCAAAAGGTCAAAGAAGTCAAAGTTCTTGCAATGAATAAATTATTTAAATAATAAAGTGAAGTGACAAAGTCAAAGAGGATTATTTAAATAATAAAGTGAAGTAACAAAGTCAAAGAGGATTATTTAAATAATAAAGTGAAGTGACAAAGTCAAAGAGGATTATTTAAATAATAAAGTGAAGTGAAAAAATCAAAGAGGATTATTTAAACAATAAATTGAAGTGACAAAGTCAAGGAGGATTATTTAAATAATAAAGTAAATGGAGAAATTTATAATTATGGAAAGTGGTTATAAGAAGGTTAACCCTAAAATGAGGAAAATGGGTTAAGTGGTCAAGTGGCTATTGGATACATGGACAAGTGGCAAATTGGAAAAAGTTGGACATAGGTGACTATGTGGACAAAGTGGCCTAGAAGATGCTTCTAAGGAAGCTACTTGGAGAGTATAAATAAGAGACAAGGCTCTCTCATTTTAATCACACTTGAGCATATTGAATATCTACAGGTGACTGAGGTAACCAAAGGATATCTAAGCCAAATTTCAGAGGGAAGGTGAAGTAAAGAAGGCCAAAATTCAAGGGAGGATAAATTCTTTTGATGATGCTTTCTAAGGTATGTTATTTACAGGTCATCTCACCATTTTCGTAATAACGTTTTTTATAGAATGATTCAGACCGTGAAATTGGGAGGCCATTGAGGAAACATATCCAAGAAGTTGTGGTATGAATTTAAACTTGTGGGTCATTGTATTTTTGGAGTTACACTCCGTGGAAAATATGGTTTTTGGCTAGTCTTGAAACTAGTCTAAAACATGTGTTTCGGGTAAAAAGGTCATAACTTCTTCATAACAGATCCAAATTCAGTAAGACCAAATGTGTTGGTTAGAGTATAGCATGTAGTATTCTTTGTAAAATTTTCAGATCCATACAAAAAATATTTCATGCAGGGAACGCTCTACAAGTTCGCTCTCTAGAATAAGCCATAATTCAACAAGGCATGCCATTTTTTCTATAACTCCTTTTCTGAGAGGTTCCAATTAGTGAAAGCTGGAGGAATTGCATAAAACACACTGAAGAACATTGTGTACTATTTTCATATCTTTATTCATTACAGGTACGTAGTTATGATTATTTCAAGTTAGGGTTGTTGACTAATCCAAAATTAGTCATGTGAGACTAAAGTAAAGTTTGATTAAAATGTTAGTCTCTTGTTGTTAAAGTTAAGGAAGGTTTGCAAGTATGTGATCATATACACCAGGTCTATTACAGAGTTACAAATCAGATTTGGATGATGAAATTGATGAGGGATTTTGGTTGAGGCACATGTTGGGTACATGGTTGAGACAAGTAGTTGATGAGTTGGCACATACATGAGGTGTATAGTTGATGATGTTGGTACATCTTGATGAGTCATAGTTGATGAGTAGTTGATACATGATAGACACATACTTGGTACATGGTTGGGGGCACTTGTTAGTAGTATTGTTGACACATGGTTTATGAACGATGTACCATACTTGTATTGGTATATTATTAGAAGCACATATTGATCTTGGTGATGATTATGAGTTGTTGTGTTAATCTTGGTTGATGCACATCTTTGAGAGTTGTCTTGGCGATTGATCTTGGTGATTAGATCTAATTTGGTTGATAATATTGATGAGACAGGTTGTTGTGATAGGTTGTTTGGACATGTTATTTCTATAGGTTTGGTGCATGGTTGATGCACTTGTTCATGGTACAGGTGGAGGTACAGGTTGGTGCATGATTGATGCACTTTTTTATGTTACAGGTTGGTTGGTACAGGTTGGTGCATGGTTGATGCACTTGTTTATGGTACATGTTGATTACAAGATGAGGTACAAGTTGATGCATGGTTCAGGTTATTGGTACAGGTTGTTTGGTGTAGGTTGATTGGTACAGGTTTAGAACAGTATATCTCATAGTGATAGTGTGACAGTGGTTCCATCATTCTACTTATACGTCAGGGCGGTTATATGGGGCAATGACAGGTGGTTGTAGACACCTTTCGGTTGTAGCCAGAGAACATAGGGGGTTGTAGCCTCCTTCTAGTTGCAACCAGAGAATTGGGGAGTTGGAGATTCCCTCGGGTTGTAGCCTGAGAAACTAGGGGGTTGGAGCCTCCTTCCAGTTGTAGTTGGAAAAAAAAGGAAGTTAGTGCTTCCAATCAATGAAATTCTTCAATACATATAAGAAAAAGCATTATGTGGTTTACTCCCGCTTTGGGTTTCCATGTAAAAACACTGGTGTATTGTGTATGTGTATGATTGCTCATTTGTTCATTGTTTATTTACTCTGCAATTATTGGATGGTAATGCTACATTGATATAACACTTGCATTAAATGGTTAAAAAGGATTAAATTTCTCTATTACTGATTCACCCCCACTCTCAATAATCCAACAATTGGTATTAGATCCGGTTCCTTCAGGAAATAGTTTAACCACTGGAAGGAGATCATGGATTATTCTGAGAATGGACTACCAATGTTTAATGGTCATAATGGTTTGAAGTATGAGATGTGGAGCACAAGGATGGAAGTATTTTTTACAGGCACAGGGACATTATATTTGACTATCAGTTGTTATAGGATATGATAGTTCAAAAAGGGAAAAGACTGTATCCAAGAAGGAATTGAAGAAGAATAACAAAATAGCAATGGATTTCATCTGGAAAGTATTACCTAATCTGGTAAGAGAAAAAGTTGGTAAATGTTCATCAACCAAAGAACTTTGGGATAATTTACATGACATATATTCTTCACCCATTCCAGATTCAAAAAATTCCAAAGAAGATGCAGATACAGAACAAGAAGAAATATTCTTATCATGTCAGACAGATTCAAAAGAGGAAGAGTATGAAGAAGCAGAAGTTGATTACAAAGAAAAATTGTTCAGTGCAATTGAATATCTAAAGAAAGAAAGAGAAGAAAACAAGTCATCCAAGAAATAATTGATGAAGCAAAAGGAAAGTGTTCAAGGTTCCGAAAAATATCAACAGGTCATCAAGAATTTAAGAGATCATCTAGAAGAGGCCAAAAGAATTGAAGAAAATCTAGAATATCAAAAGAAATGTTTAGAATCCAACATAGCAACACAAAAGGAAGAAGTAAAAAATAGATAAAATATATTGATGGATCATCTCAAGGAAAGAACCAATGAATTAAACCAACTTGAGGAAGAGTTTGGTCAAGAAGAGAGAAGATTGGAAGAAGAAATAATTACATTGAAAATCCAACTTGAAGAAGCAAAGAGAACATAAGAGGTCATGAAGTCTCAAATAATGAAGAAAGAAGAAGAGGTTGAGAATCTTGAAGAATAAGTTGTCACACTAAGAGTCAAAATCGTCAAGCTCAACAAGAATGTTGAAGAGACAAAAACATCCACATCAGTTGTAGAGAATGAAGAGTAGCACTCTACATTGCTAGAAAAGAAGAATGAAGAAAATAGAAAGAGGTATGCAGAACTACTCAAAGGAAGGAATCATGGTCAACTAGAATCTAAGAAAACTAATAAAGATACAACTTCAATAAGACCATCCATGTTCAATCCACAGAGAAGCTTCAATCATGATCATGATAAGTCAAGGCAGAAATTTAGAAGGACTACACCACAAAAAAAATCATTCACTCCCAGGTATGCAAATTTATTTTATGGTCATTGTTTTTATTGTACTAACTTTGGACATAAGGTTTCATATTGCAGGGATTATAAAAGAAATGTTCAAGCAATAAATTCCTATGTGGCCCCACGTAACATTGAATGTTACAAATTTCATAACTATGGACACATAGCTCGTGATTGTAGAAGCATGATCGATACTTCCATGAAAGAGAACATTGACATTAGATATAAGAAAGTATGTATAAGAAAACAAGAAGAACAAGTGAACAAAGACCAGGTCCTAGAGATCGCAATATTGGCAATAAAACGAGATGAAGAAAAATCTACAGAGAAAAAGAAGGATGTCAGATATAAAAGGTTTGCAAAATAAATGAAATAAAAGAAGGACAAGTAAATAAGGGATAGGTTCAAGATATTATACTTTCAGGTATTGTAGTGAAAGATGAATCCATATACATAAAGAAATAAGTCAGAGCTTAGAGAGATGATGAATCTACCAATGAATATGATGATGAATACACATCAGAGCAAGAATTGTTCTGAGCCATCCATATTAGAGACTCCCAGGTAATATGAATATTAGACATGGGGAGTCTATGCGATAGCTGTGACAGACCAAAGAACCATCCTTCGAACAGCTTGCAGAGTTTGAGAAGACAGATCCAGATCAATCAGTTAGCAAAAGTACAGTTTGATATATTAATCAAGACTTCATGATAATATAGTGATAAATGGGTCAGCATTATGGAAAATTGCACAAGTAGAGTCTTGGACAGTATGGACAAAGATGGATTTGTAAGAATACTTAGAAGGTTTGGACATATATATGAAAGTGGACAAGAGAATGGATTCATAGATTGGTTTAGAGAGTGGTTCAAAGACAAAGGGACATTATCATAATGGATGATAATTACACAGGAAATGGCTCGAACAATGCTAATGGATTCCAAATTGACATATATTTTTTGGACACATGCAGTGCATACAACAATTCACATTCAAAACATAATAATGCTCATAAACAACAATGAGAAAAATGCCTACGAACAATGGAAATGAAGCGCATACAACAACCTCTACATCAAGGTAACTCAAGGTAGTATTTTATTAATTGAAATTTATGTTGATGATATTGCTTTTAGAAGTACTAATGACAGGTTAAGTCAGAAATTTGAAAAGGATATGCAGAATGAATTTGAAATGTCATTACTTGGAGAACTATCCTTCTTTCTGGGTCTTTAGATATGTCAAAGAAACTAATGAATTTTTATTTCTCAAACTAAGTATATCAAATAAATGATAAAGAGATTCGGAATGGAATATTGCAAACCAGTTACAAGTTGAGAAAATATGATGATTCAAAGTCTACAAACCAGAGGCAATACATGTAAATGATTGGTAGCTTACTATATGTGACAACATCCAGACTAGATTAAATCCATGCAGTTGGACAGGTGGGATGATTTCAAGAAACACCAAATTAATCACATTTATTAGCAGTGAACAAGATTTTTAGATATCTCAAAGGAACATAAGAGTTTGGATTATGGTATCCAAAAGGAAAGGATCTATCACTTATTTCCTACACAGATGCAGATTGGGTAGGTTTCATTGATGACCGACGAAGCACCAGTGGAGAAAATTTCTACTTGGGTGAGTGTTTAGTATCATGGCTAAGCAAGAAACAATCATCAGTATATTTATCTACAACTGAGGTAGAGTATATTGCAGAAACAACATATTGTACATAGGTTCTATGGATGAAACAAACTCTGAAAGATATATAGGTTGAGTATGATGAGCCCATTCCAATTTATTGTGATAATACAAGCGCCATCAATATCTCAAAGAACCCGGTGATGCACTCCAATACGAAGCACATTCCAATCAAGTATCACTTTCTACGGGAACAGGTTGTAGAAAAGAACATCAGATTTGAATATGTGGGCACAAAAGAACAAGTGGAAGACATCTTTACAAAATCGCTTCCATGGGAATCCTTTGAGTATCTTCGCTAGAGACTCAGAGTAATTTCTACTCTAAAATGAATGCTTTTGAATGATTATATTATATGTCTTAGATGACCATGAGGAATCACCATAAATAGGACAATTCAGGCTGGGAGATCAGTTTTAGGAAGATTTTAGTCAGGTGGAGTATCCCCATGGACAACTCAGTTAGGGGGAGCAACCCCAGATGGAAAGATACCTTTTCCATTGATGACAAAGGGGGAGAGATTGATCATATGTAGGATAGAAATGCTTGGAGAGAGAGAACATAGGAATGTAGAGAGGGGGAACATCCCAAGGAGAGTTCAGTCAGGGGGAGCAACTCCAAAGGGAGATACCATTTTCCATTGATGTTAAAGGGGGAGAGATAGAAACATTGATGAGGAGTATACACATGAATGTTATCATGATTGAATGTTGCCATCAATATTGGTGTTGCCATCAATGCCAAAGGGGGAGATTGTCAGACAATTGCCTTAGGTTGATGGAAAATTGGTATGGATTGTTGGTTGTCATTGATGTCAACCATTGGAGAGTGATATTGTAGATTCATGTCAACCCTTGGAGAAAGTCCGGTAGCACAAAGGTTTGGGTTATGGACCCAAGTTTGTTTGATGTATACTGTTATGAGTTTTGATATATTTGTAGGTAAGACTATTCTAGATGGATATTACATTTCATGCCATTTTCGGTGGTATGTGGAACGTCACATAACTCCTCACGGTTTGAGAGTTATGACCTTACGAAGTTGAAGGACCCTCATATGATTGGCTTGAAACCCCAAAAGGTCAAAGAAGTCAAAGTGCTTGCAAAGAAGAAATTATTTAAATAATANGTATGTGGAACGTCACATAACTCCTCACGGTTTGAGAGTTATGACCTTACGAAGTTGAAGGACCCTCATATGATTGGCTTGAAACCCCAAAAGGTCAAAGAAGTCAAAGTGCTTGCAAAGAAGAAATTATTTAAATAATAAAGTTAAGTGACAAAGTCAAAGAGTATTATTTAAATAATAAAATGAAGTGACAAAGTCAAAGGCTATTATTTAAATAATAAAGTGAAGTGACAAAGTCAAACAAGACTATTTAAATAATAAAGTGAAGTGACAAAATCAAAGAGGATTATTTAAACAATAAAGTGAAGTGACAAAGTCAAAGAGGATTATTTAAATAATAAAGTGAATGGAGAACTTTCTAATTAAGGAAAGTGGTTATAAGAAGGTTAAACCTAAAATGAGGAAAATGGGTTAAGTGGTCAATTGGCTATTGGATACATGGACAAGTCGAAAATTGGGAAAAGTTGGACATAGGTGACTATGTGGACAAAGTGGCTATGTGGATAAAGTGGCCTAGAATATGCTTCTAAGGAAGCTACTTGGAGAGTATAAATAAGAGGCAAGGCTCTCTCAGTTTAATCACACTTGAGCATATTGAATATCTATAGGTGATTGAGGTAACCAAAGGATATCTAAGCCGAATTTCAGAGGGAAGGTGAAGTAAAGAAGGCCAAAATTCAAGGGAGGATAAAATTTTTTTGATGATGCTTTCTAAGGTATGTTATTTACATGTCATCTCACCAGTTTTCGCAATAACATTTTTTATAGAATGATTCAGACTGAGAAATTGGGAGGCCATTGCGGAAACATATCCAAGTAGCCGTGGTACTAATTTCAAATTGTGGTTCGTTGTATTTTTGGAGTTACACTCCGTGGAAAATATGGTTTTTGGCTAGTCCTGAAACTAGTCTAAAACAAGTGTTTCGGGTAAAAATGTCATAACTTATTCATAAAAGATCCAAATTCAGTAAAACCAAATGTGTTGGTTAGAGTACAGTCTATAGTATTATGTGTAAAATTTTTAGATACATACAACAAATATGTTGGATCATGTTGTCATTGATGCCAATGGTTTGATTGATTGATGTCAAGTGATTGATTGATGTCAAAGGATTGATTGACTGATGATTTATGTAATATAATATGTATTGTCCTTGATGAGAATGCATAGATGAAGATGG
>SNQJ01S0016565.1:169340-191084 GCA_010110895.2 Picea sitchensis | reverse complement strand
ATGTTGATGTTGATGTTGATGTGTATATTGTTAGGTCATGTTAGATATGTTTGTTAAATGTGCTTGATATATGTGTATGCTATAACAATGTTCATTAGATGTGCATTTCCCTATTGATCATGATGATGTACTTAAATAATTTATATGTTGATGTTGATGTGTACATTGTTAGGTCATGTTATATATGTTTGTTAAATGTGCTTGATAGATATGTATGTTAAATGATTCTTGTTATATGTGCGTGATGATGATTGTTAGACAATGCTTGTGTTTTTCTAGATGTGATCACAATGATGATGCCCTGTTATATTATTAGATTTGTGTGCTAGCTAACTAATGACGTTTATATGTGGTAGATGTATATATAATTAGATGATGTTAGTGATTTTAAATGTGTATTTTAGATGATGTTAGTGAATTTAAATGTCTATTTTAGATGATGTTTATGTTTGTTACATGGTTATCATCACGATGTTTTTTTCTTATTAAATTACCTTTATTATAGATTATGTATTGGTGAAATTATTTCAAAATTTTATATATGAAACATAAAGACTTAATTTAAATAAAAAATGTAAAGATAGTTTTAAAAATTACAAAGTTCAATATGGTTGAAACTGTAATTGTAAAATTTCCATAAACATTTTTCTATTGCATAGATAGTGCATACATATTCATTCTAACTATTTTTTTTTTTCAAAAAAGAAATTATATATGAATAAATGTTATTTTCCATTATACTATTTACTCTTTTTTAATAGATTATTCTACACTAAAAATTGTTATTATAAAAATTTATGATCTACAATGATAAGCATTCTATTGGCCCTAAAATTTTATGGATGCAAATCTTCTTATTGTTATTTTTGTCATTATAAAACTTTATATGGAGAAAATAGAATTTCATATCCCATTAAAAATTCAACTGGTTTGACATTTTTCAAGATTTCACAATTTGAAATACTCAATTTTAAGTGTAAAAACCTTTGTGAATCTTACCAATTATATTAAATGCCAACCATAAATTGTTTGGATTTTTTTTTCTAAAAACATGTTGTTATCACTTTATCATGAAAATAATTCTTAAAATTTTATATTAAATATGCAACGACATATTGATATTTTAAATAACAACATAAAATTTTATTTCAATCAATCGTTCCATGCAATCACAAATAATTTGAAAGACAAACACATTATGCATCGAATTGAATATTAACCAACTAAAATTGTTCAAATATTTGTTATAATTAACTTTCCATTTCCTCCGTCACAAGATGAATAAAAAACAATACAATTAGCAAAATAAGGATATCAAAAAAATACAACAACAATATAAATGATGATATAAAACATGTACGATTCACTCTCCACTGTAATCACCCTAATTATCTTCCTTGCTTGGCATGATAACACTATTTTTCTCAAAAATATGTTTTGATCTAGGGTCGTGTCTTAATACAAACCACCAATCCCTATCCAAAACATCTGGGTTAAAAAACACTTGGTTGAAATGTTTTGGGAAAACATAAGGCCCCTTAGTTTCATCCCACATCTTTCTAGAGTTGATACATATCATCCCACTATCACGATCTTCCTTTACATTATTCTGATCAAAGGTGTCCCACCACTTTCACCTAAATATAACACATTGGAAAGAAGAGAAGTCCACTTGAATGATCTCTTGTATCTTTCCAACATAACCTAACTTCCCTCATATTAGGTTTTGATTGCGGTGGTTAGCACGACTAGATTGGTCGAACTCAACTTCCACTCCATAGTCTTGTGTCATGTGTCCATCATCGACATCGTTTGTGTGAAAATGATGTCCATATTCCCACATAGATGGGAACAAATGCACCTATAAAAAGTGAAAAAATCACAGTGTCACATGTCTAATAACCCGACCAATAAAATATAAAATATAGATGTTACAATTTAAAGGTGCATTATGAAGTTAAAAATGTACACAAAGAGATTATTACCGACTTGCGACACCCAATCCCTATGTTTAGTGCATCCTCTTCAGCATGCAGGTAACAACTAGATGCACCATATTTATCTCTAACTTGCTGAGCAACCCAACTGTTAGGGAATATCATTGACATATTTTCTTTTAAATGATCAGGATAAGGCATGATTCTACCATTCAACCGTCTAAATTCTTTCTTTTCACTGTCCCATTTCCTCATCGTCTGTTCATACAATCCGACCCACGATTGGGTTGCCTTCGAATTGTAAAGAATGAATTTATTGATGACATCAATTTCTAAATTCACTAATGTATATATTCATGAAATCAAACTGACATATAGTATGTATGATATCAAATTATACATTATTAATTTTAGTGTGAATAGTTATTTTGTTGAAATTTGACAAGCGATAAGTCACTTACTCTTTATCAAGTGCCTTTTTTCCATTCATTTGGAGAATCCCTCCTTCTCTTTTGTCTTCATCCCTTTCGTCGTCGCAAATCACCACACCTAGTGTGTTTTCGATATGCTTGATGTACTCATTGACATAATAAAAATACTCATATGATATGTACCCCTCTTCCATAGAATCCTCCAATTTTTCCCTTTCTCGAACAAATTATTTCAATTTATTCATGTACCTCTCTAAGAAGAACATCCAATGATAGGAGACCACTCTGACTAATTCAACCTCACCTACTAGGTGAATTAGAAGATGAACCTGTAAGTCCATGAAACTCGTCGACAATTCCTTCTCAAACATACAAACAATCTCAGCTATCTCTTGACGCCACCATGGAATGCTAGCCATATGAATCTCCTTTGATGTGATCCAACGTACAAATGTAGATAATTTATATATGGCACGTCGTAGGTCCTGGGGGAAGTCATGGTTCACAAAACCATGCACGAGCAAAGGATAATGGCACTAGAAATTAAACACACACAAAATTAATTATGTTTTATCCCATGGCATACAAATTAAAACAAATAAAAAAATCATGTTTTTGACATAGGTACTCTTAGAAGGTTCAAATGGTCATGTGATTTCAACCCCGACAAATGGTCTTGCACAGTGAAGTTGCATCGTAGTGAAGACCCATATAAACAAGGAATATTCACACCCAATATAACTTCCTTTTCCAAAGAAATATCATCTTTCTTCAAAATCCATGGGACATCACCTTATTTGAAAGACCAAGAGGGACCAACCTCTCCTCTACTTTCTTGTCTTGGCCAATGTTTCTTTTTAGCTTTTGAAGAAATAAGATCTCTCCTAATAGCCAATGTGTCAATTTATTTTGATGATATGCTCCTCCATTATGAACATGAAACATTTTTAAATATATGCATGGGATTTAGTAAGTGGACAATCTTACGATGCTCCCAATATGGGAGCTCATAAAATACATATTTCTTTTTCATCCCAATGGGAAATTTCTCAACATAAGTGTCAAAGAATTCTGTATTATCGAACATACGCTCCCCATTTGAATCAAACATTTATGAAATCTCCTTATCCTTCTCTCTATCATATGCTCTAAGCCATTCTACTGGTGTCATTATTGCAGGCCTTTGGGTTCTCTCTGGTTTACCATTGAAATCAGATGTTGCTCTTCTATAAGGGTGTTGTTCTGGGAGAAATACCCATGATTAGTCATACACTAGATTTCGTAGGTGGTTGGACCACCTAGCCTTTAGAGAAGGTCCATAACATTTACATCCTATTAGCACTAGAAGTTGCCTTCAGATTGCATGGAAGGCAAGCCCAGTACCCATCAGTTTATATGTCACAAGTTGGTTTTAAAGAGGTCAAATGGGCGCAGACTCAAGAAAATATCATTTTAACTCATAAAACTAGGTCAACATGCACAAGCAGGTGAGGTCTTGATTCAACTTCAGTCAGTAAGTTGAGCTTAAGTGTGAGAAGAGGGAAGACTTGGTGAGAAATATGAACAAGATTGCTATGGGCATCATGCCTTCTAGCAACTCAAAGAGGAAAAACTCGAACTCAAGAGCAATCTTGAGCTCGAGCTTCAGACATTGAAGTATGGTGCAAGAAACACAGTTATAGTAGCAAAATAATCAAACCTCCATTATTCTGCAATTGCAACAACTCGACTGGAGCATCCATGCTCGAGCCATTCAGTGTGAGAAGGGAAAACATGACATAGGAAACCAATTAAAAATGGTCAATATTCTACTGTCATCAAACCTACATCACAACAACATAACTACCCTCGACTGTATCATCCATGTCCGAGTGTTCTAACACAACTATTGGAGAGAAATGAAAAGGAAACTGACTTTCATTAAACAAGAAGTCTCAAATACAGATACATAACCAGAAGAACCAGAGCTTCATCAAAACTTTACAATACGGGGGCCTAGCTCAACCATCGATGATAAAAAAATATCAAAATGACTCCTATATACTCAGAACAATTCGCCACTGCCAATAGAGGCATCCCTGATTCTTTTCATTCAAGGCTTTACGTCTGCATGTTCTCCAGTAGACTGCACATGCAATATTCTATAAGACGCGAGCTTCTGTCAGACACAATCGTGTTTCAGTAGGAACCTGCAGAAGACCCGACTTGCTGACAGTCCGTCTTGGATTTCCATTTATGTGGTGAGACGATGTTTCAACCACCTCTCCCACTTTCATTAACTACCTGCATCGGGATTGAAAGGTGGGTTAATGCCCAGGGGGCTACCACACACTACTCTCAGATAGGACACTATATAGACACATGATTACGGGGACGCTCAAAGGTGGTTTGGGTTCACACCTCTTTTGAGCCCGTAATCCTCAACCTTTTTCCATGTAGTCCCTTTGCCAAACCACGGTTTCAATTGCGGGACTGCTCAAGAAAATTATCGCCCGATCACGTCGCATCCCCACAATAGACTGTGGTCGTCTCTCTTGTGATATTGGGTGAGGATTTATGATTAGCGGCTCAAATCTTCCCTCTTCAGATCAATGGATCAGATCTTCCCTTTTCAAATCGATGACCAATATCTGCTTCGTGATTCAAGCTTCGAACTTTTAAAACTTCAAACTTTATTTTCCCCAAGAAAATCCTCCGGAGCTAGGGATATGATGATGCGTGGCTCTTGGATTTGGACGGTCGAGATCCACTTCGGGTCTTCAGGACTTTGATCACTTCAGTGCTTCGGGAATTCGGGCACTTCGGGCGCCTCGACACTTCAAAACTTTTTCTCTAGCGCTATACTTCGCGCAATTTTGGACTCCTGAAAGCCCGTGAGCCGCTAATCCAATCTTTACAGGGGATATCCACCGTTGAAAACTGAGCCCACCAGCTTGAAATATTAAAACTGCCTGTTGCTTGCACCTCAATCTCGAAATGGACTGGTATGAAAGAAGCGCTTTGACACTTCCTGTGCAGACCATGAACTCAGATGACCTTCTTCCTCTTGACAACTATATGTGATAGCATTTGGATCCACAGGGGATGTCATGCTCCCTGCGAGCTGCCAAGAATGCACAGTTCCAGTTCCTTAGTTGTTGGTCTATGGAGTAATGCTCAAAAAACATCTTGCTGAGAAATAAAATCTGACAAACACACTATCCTAAAAAGGAAAACAAAACACATGGGCTCCAAGAGGAGGCTATTGATGTACATTCCTAGACTAACTGATTTTTACAAAGCGTTAGGTGAAAGAAAAATTCCACCATAGACATTCAAGTGGCTTCCTAACTGGAAACTCACTTACTCTATTAGTGATTGATAACAAATAATGTAATCTTGACAGTAGAACAATTGCATGTTTTAGCCTCCCTCCTAGTGCTGAAATCAGGATAATGATGGGCGGCTCCAAAATATGAAGGAAATGTGTTGGCCCTTGACTAAGTTTTGAGGATCCTTAATCATGTTTGACCCAATTTTGGGACTTCGACAGGCTGTCGAAGACGGAGCGAAAGTCGAAGGAGAGATCATGGGATATCGACCCCTTTTTAGGGCTTTTTGGGTTTTTGAGCTTATGTAACGAGAATGGGGATGTCGGCCCATGGGTTTACCCATGTTTAGGCCCATTTTGTAATGTATAAATAGATATCTAGGTGATGTAAGAAAAGGCTAGAGTATGCTAAGTGCTAAGTTTTAATGGCTAAGTGCAAGTGGTAATTGTAATTGCTTTGTGCATACTGCGTGAGACTTACAGAGCTAAGTGCAAGTGATTATAAGAGACAGTGGAAGGTTTTGTGCTGTACTTCAGGGAAGAAGGATCTAGCGAGGTGCATAGATCTCCTGTCCTCTCTGGAGTAAGATATCATGGCTCTGTGCATGTAGAATATTGACAGAATAAATAAATAAGAAGAGTTGGTGGACGTAGCCCTAGGGTGGGGATGAACCACGTATATCCTGTGTTGTGGTTGTTATGTGCTTTATGGTTGTTCTCTTGTTTATGTGGTTAAATGCTTAGTGTGATGATGTATGTTAGATGTATCTGATATGATAGCTTAGTGATGAATAATGTGAATGAATGTTAAGATCTGACCTATTTTGTTGTGCTTAGTGCTTGATTATATTGGATCTGTGTGAATACTGCATTGATCTGTGTTAGGGTTTAGCTGCGATGTAAACTAAGGTTGAATATTAACAAACTTTAACTGCTAAGTGCTTTGTTAGCGTGTTGTAATCACACATTTGTGTCCCATCTAAGGTTGTAGAGACTGGAGTCTTGCAACCACCCCTGCCTCTACCTCGGGTGAGACTTCATATGCTTCGCAGGTGTTGTCGAAAGGGTCGGTAGTTAGGGTTTTGTTGGTGTGTTGTTGTAGCATTGAACCTTGGGTCTGCCCCTGTGCCAACAAATGGTTCCATTGGAGATGAGCAAAAATAAGAGCTTCAATCATACTACAAGCTCACAGAGGAGGAACTTGAAGAGATCACCAAGGACTGGTCAGCAGAACTCCTCATCCTCGCAGACCCCTCAGAAATGTCAGACCTTGAACTAATTAGCAACCCTGAGACCACTCATGAAGCAAAGGATCGTCCTAAACCCAGCAGAAGGAAGTAGACCGAAGAAGCCCAAAACTTGAGCAGCGCATCCGAAGTAATTACTTCAGTATCACCTGGATGAGGGGGTGATGACGAAGTAGAAGAGACAAATGGAAAAGAGGACCAACATAAGAAAGGAAAGGTAACACCGCCTAGGGACCCTGCTGATGAGGCTGATCCCTTGAAGAAAAGGAAGGTTTCTCCCATGAAACCCACTTACCAGTAAAAATCTAGAGCCACCTTGACTAAGATGCAGACTGTGCTCATTGTGGATGACTTCAAATTTATCATCGTAGTTGTAGCAGATGCCTCACGGGACATCTTGTAGAAACATAAATCCAACCAGGAGGAGATGTATGATAGAATTGAGGTTGAACTCAGAAGGGTACAACAGGCCCTTCAATCCAGTTGCACAGTATCCACTGTGCCCCCACCATCAGAAGCACCTGAGTTGGGAGATGAGTCTGCCCAACTCCGCAGACTAGCCAATGCAACCGAAGCTCGCCTTCGTCATGCATAGAAAGGAACCGAACAAGCCACAGAGGCCCTAAAGCAAGTAAAAAAGGTACTTGTAGAGCAATGTCGAGTTTCCCAACAAGAGAAGTTTTCCCTCCAAGATAAGTTTGAAGAAGAGAAAACACAGATCCAACAAGAGAAAGAGAAGTTGCTCGCAGAGAAGGTGGGAGTAAAATAAGCAGTCAACAAAGCACTTCACTCTGTGACAGACTTAGAGAGTAAGGAGGGAGACCCAGTGGAACATCAAGTAGAGTAGCTTGTGGAAGCTATCCAACAGCTTCAACAGAGAATCGCAGACCTCGAGCTACGAACAGTGACAAGTACCCCGAAGGACGTGCAAGATCAAAGAGAAGCCACTGTTGGTAGCTCAGTTGAGAGGATCAGAGCATTCACTCTGGAATGCAAACAACTAAGTGATCACAACACACAGAATTATGAGCGAATCACTGAAGATACTGAGATGAAGGCACTGGAGTCATAACTCCAGGAAGAAAAGAATCAAGCAACAACCATACAGGCACAGTTGAAGCTCATGTCAGCAGTTTAAAGGATGAAGCGATCCCAAGAACAATTCACTACTCAACAACAAGTCCACACCATTTAGAGCAAAGTCATGGAAGTGACTCAAGGGCTCCAACCAGTCTAGGACGAAGCTTGCCAACTTTTTTAGGAGATTGAAGGCCGAGGTGCAGAGTTGGAACAAGTAGTCGTTGTAGTCGAACAACATTTAGAGGGACCTATCAATGAAGCAGTCATCCAAGAATTCACCGAGTAGGAGGCTCTGGCGCAGCAACAAGTCGAAGCAGCTTGAGGCTTTTGAAGCACAACTACCCAGACCAGAGTGACTCAGGATGAGTCACAACTAGTGTTGGGGGCTTGTTGGCCCTTGACCAAGTTTTGAGGATCCTTGGTCATGTTTGACCTAATTTTTGGACTTCGACAGACTGTCGAAGATGGAGCACAAGTCGAAGAAAAGATCATGGGATCTCGGCCCCTTTTTAGGGAATTTTGGGTTTTTGAGCTTATGTAACGGGAATGGGGATGACGGCCTAAGGGTTTACCCATGTTTAGGTCCACATTGTAATGTATAAATAGATAGCTAGGTGATGTAAGAAGAGGCCAGAGTATGCTAAGTGATAAGTGTTAATGGTTGAGTGCGAGTGGTAATTGTAATTGCTTTGTGCATACTGTGTGAGACTTATAGAGCTAAGTGCAAGTGATTGTAAGAGATGGTGGAAGGCTTTGTGTTGTACTTCGGGGAAGGAGGATATAGCGAGGTCCACATATCTCTTGTCCTCTGTGGAGTAAGATATCATGGATATGTGCATGTAGAATATTGACAGAAGAAATAGAGAAGAAGATTTGGTGGACATAGCCCTAGGGTGGGGGTGAACCACGTATATCCTGTGTTGTGATTGCTATGTTATTTATGGTTGTTCTCTTGTTTATATGGTTAAATGCTTAGTGAACTGATGTATTTTAGATGTATCTGATATGATAGTTAGTGCTAAATAATGTGAATGAATGTAAATATCTGACCTATGTTGATGTGCTTAGTGATTGGTTATATTGGATCTGTGTGAATACTGCGTTGATATGTGTTAGGGTTTAGCTGCGCTGTAAAATAAGGATGAATATTAATGAATTGTAACTGCTAAGTGCTTTTTTAGCGTGTTGTAATCACAGATATGTGTCCTAGCTAAGGTTGCAGACACTGGATTCCTGCAACCACCCTTGCCTCTACCTCGGGTGAGACTTCATATGCTTCGCAGGTGTTTCCGAAAGGGTCGGTAGTTAGGGTTTTGTTGGTGTGTTGTTGTAGAATTGAACCCTAGGTATACCCCTGTGACAACAAAATGAAACTCCATGTACTCTCTTACCGGCTCATAGAACGAGTGACAAAATCCATGAAGTTGACAATAGAAGGCCTGCTCTGCTTTACAGTTACTCACTCCTAGCTAGATGTCTCTGGTAAGCACAGGTGAGTGAAAGGCTAATGCAAGCCGATGGATCCTAGGTGATGGATGCTCACTTATAGGCTATGGTTAGGATATAAATGGATCCTTTGGCTCTTCCTCTCCTTCTTCATGTCTCTCCCAAGGATCAGAGTCATAATTATCATAAACATGACCCATGGGAAAGCTCTTCTCTTGGTCTTCTGTAGGACCAAGATGGATGATTTCCATACAATTCTTTTCCTCAATGTATAAAGGAAACAGATTTGTTGCATGCTTCTAGAACTCCTTCATATCCAACTCATAATTTGATTTATAGCTGTCATACATAGGTTGGCTTCTCCCCAAGTCATAGAACATTGATGTGCAGGGATCTGTTGCTCTTCATCTGAATATACAACTATTTCTTCATTTAAATCTGAGACAATGAGTGCATTAGGGGAAACATATGCTACCTCTATGGCTATGTGATCATCAACCTCACCATCATGAGCAGGGTGACCAAGAACACTTTCTCCTAGGACTGGAAACCTCTCTGCGTCCCTTTCAAACGAGTAGCAAGGACATTTTGCCTTTAGTTTTTCTAATTCTGCAGAAAGTGCTTTTACCTGCTCCACCAACTCACCCAAAGAGTCTACTTCATGTTCACAGTCTTCATCCTCACATCTTCCATCAGACACAACCATGTCTTGAATATAGTCTTTATATTCTTCACAACAATTATGACAAATTAACTTAGAAGAATAAAACTTTTGACAGTGCCTATTGAAAACTACATGAAATTCTCCTATGGAGGAGATGCTAGCAGGGGGTAAGGAGTGATACCATTGATGACTATCTCCTGCTAATGAGAAAATGAACATTTTTAATAATACATCCTCATTATGTATCTCCCACTGGTGCATGAGTTCATGAAACTCACAGATATGTTGGGCATGGTTGTCATCTTTATGTTCTTTAAATATGAGCAAAAAATCAACCCACTCATCGACTGTAGGAACAATGTTGGGAAAACCATGAACAACAGAGAAGTTAAAAGGAGCAAACCTTCGAGCCACAATTTGGTACATTTTGGATCAATGCAGTTGCCAATTGATCCTTTCACCATGGAGTCACCAGGTTAATGATATGTAGTTTGCGTGTGTCTGGTCTTTATTCACCATCAAAGACTAGATATGATCGTTGTGTTCTCTGAGGGGGCTTCAGGTGTAGCCATATGTCAGCCACACTGAAATAGTGGAGTTGACACAGTGGATTCGCTAGGTGCAAGCGCAATCTTCAATGTTTCTGATATCCCAGGGAAATGTCTTCAGAAGCTCTTTGTCGTTCTATCCCAGGGAAATGTCTTCAATTCGTTCCCCGGAAACGGTGCCAAAAATGTTATCACTTGAAGTTGCCTTCAAATTGCATGGAATGCAAGCCTAGTACCCATCAGTTTATATGTCACAGGTCAGTTTTAAAGAGGTCAAATGGGCACAGACTCAATAAAATATTGTTTTAACTCATAAAACTGGGCTGGCATGCACAAGCAGGTGAGGTCTTGATTCAACTTCAATCAGTAAGTTGAGCTTAAGTGTGAGCAGAGGGAAGACTTAGTGAGAAAGATGAACAGGACTGCTATGGTCATCAGGCCTTCTAACAACTTAGAGAGGAAAAACTCGAACTCAAAAGGGATCTTGAGCTCAAGCTTCAGAAACTGAAGTATGGTGCAAGAAACACAGTTGTAGCAGCAGAATAATCAAACCTCCATTATCCTGCAACTGCAACAACTCGACTGGATCATCCATGACTAAGCCATTTAGTGTGAGAAGGGAAAAGATGACAGGAAACTGATTAAAACTGGTCAAGATACTACTGTGATCAAACCTACGTCACAACAACATAACTACCCTATACTAGATCATTAAACAAAAAGTCTCAAATACAGATACATAACTAGAAGAACCATAGCTTCATCAAGACTTTACAATACTGGATCTTAGCTCAACCATCGACGATAACAAAATATCAAAATGACTCCAATATACTCAGAACAATTTGCAACTGTTAGCAAAGGCGTGCCCAAGTCTTTTCATTCAAGGCTTTACATTTGCATGTTCTGTGGAAGACTACACATGCAGTCATATGTGAGATGCGAGCTTTTGTTAGACGCAATCGTGTTTCAGTGGGAACCTGCAGAAGACCCGACTTGCTAACAGTCTGGCTTGTATTTCGATTTATGTGGTGAGATGAGGTTTCAACCACCTATCTCACTTTCATTGACTACTTACATGTGGCTTAATTCCCAGGGGGAAGCCACACACTGCTCTCAGATAGGATGCTATATAGACACGTGATTGCGGGGCCGCTCAAAGGTGGTTTGGGTTCACACCACTTTTGAGCCTGCAATCCTCCACCTTTTTCCACATAGTCCCTTTTTCAAACCATGGTTTCAATTGCGGGACTGCTCAAGAAAATAATCGTCCGAGCACGTCACATCCCCACCATAGACTGTCACCGTCGATCTTGTGATCTTGGGTGAGGATTTACGATCAGAGGCTCAAATATCCCCTCTTCAGATAAATGGATCAGATCTTCTCTTTTTGAATCAACGACTGAGATATGCTTCGTGATTCGGGCTTTGGACTTCTCAAACTTCAAACTTTATTTTCCCTAAGAAAATCCTCCAGAGCTAGGGATTTGAGATGCATGGCTTTTGGATTTGGACGGTCGAGATCCACTTCGGGTCTTCGGGACTTTGGGCACTTCGATGCTTCGGGACTTTGGGCACTTCGAGCACCTCGGAAATTTAGACCTTTTTCTCTAGCGCTATACTTCGCGCAATTTTGGATTCCCAAAAGCCCGTGAGCCGCTAATCCAATCTTCACAGGGGATCTCCACCATTGAAATTGAGCCCACCTGCTTGAAAGATAAAAAATGTCTACTGCTTGCGCCTCAAACCCGAAATGTACTATTATGAAAGCAGTGATTTGATGCTTCCTATGCAGACCATGAACTCAGATGACTTGCTGCCTCTTGACAACTATATGTGATAACATTTGGCTCCACAGGGGATGGCATGCTCCCTGTGAGCTGCCAAGAACACGCATTTGCAGTGCCTTAGCTATTGGGCTATGGAGTAATGCTCAAAAAACATGCTGCTGAGAAATAAAATCCGACAAGCACACTATCCTAAAAATGAAAAAAAACACATGGGCTCCAGGAGGAGCTTATTTATGTACATTCCTAGAATAATTGATTTTTACAAAGAGCTAGGTGAAAGAAAACTTCCACCATAGCCATTCAAGCGGCTTCTTAACTGGAAACTCACTTACTCTGTCAGTGATTGATAACAGATAATGAAATCGTTACAGCAGAACAATTGCATCATTTAGTCTCCCTCCTAGTGCTGAAATTAGGATAAAGTCGAGTGGCTCCAAAATATTAATGAAATGCAACTCCATGTACTCCCTTATCGGCTCATAGAATGAGTTTAAAAATCCATGAATTTTACAACATAAGGCTTTCTCTGCTTTATAGTTACTCACTCCTGGTTGGATGTCTCTGGTAAGCACAGGTGATTGAAAGGATGATGCGGGTCGATGGATCCCGGGTGATGGATTCTCTCTTATAGTCTTTGGGAAGGATATAAATGGCTCCTTTGACTCTTCCTCTTCTTCATGGCTCTCCCAAGGATCAGAGTCATAATTATCATAAACAAGACCCATGGGAAAGATCTACTCTTGGTCTTCTGCAGGCCTAGAATAGATGATTTCCATACAATGTTTTTCCTCAATGTATGAAGGAAATGGCTTGATTGCATGCTGTTGGAACTCATTCATATCCAGCTCAGAATTTGATTCATAGCTTTCATACACAGGTTGGCTGCTCCCTAAGTCATCAAAAATTGAGTAGGGCGGCCAAGAATATTTGCTCCTAGGACTAGAAACCTCTTCGCGTCCCTTTCAAACGAGCATCAAGAACGTCTACCTTCAGTTTTTATAATTCTGCAGAAAGTAATTTTACCTGCTCCACCAACTCACCCAAAGAATCTACTTCATATTCATAGTCTTCATCCTCACATCTTCCATCAGACACAGCCATATCTTGAATATAGTCTTTATATTCTTCACAAAAATTATGACAAATTAACTTAGAAGAATACAACTTTTGACAGTGCCTATTGAAAGCTACATAAAATTCTCCCAAGGAGGAGATGCTAGCAGGGGGTAAGGAGTGATACCATTGACGAACATCTCCTACTAATGAGAACATGAACATTTTTAATAATACATCCTCATGATGTATCTCCCACTGGTGCATGAGTTCATGAAACTCACGAAGATGTTGGGCAGGTTTATCATCTTTATGTTCTTTAAATATGGGTAAAAAATCAACCCACTCATCGAAAGTAGGAACAACGTTGGGAAAACCAGGAACAACAGAGAATTTAAAAGGAGAAAACCTTTGAGCCAAAATTTTGTCCATTTCAGACCAGTGGAGTCGCCAATCGATCCTTTAACCATGGAGTCGCGAGGTGAATGATATGCAGTCTAAGTGTGTCTGGTCTTTTTTCACCATCAAAGACTAGATCTGATCGTTGTGTTCTCTCAGGGGGCTTCAAGTGTAGCCAGATGGCAGCCACACTGAAATAGTGGAGTCGACACAGTGGAGTCGCCAGGTGTAAGCGCAATCTTAAATGGTTATGATATCTGATGCACCTTCAGAATCATCTCTTTGTCGTTCTATCCCAGGGAAAGGTCTTCGATTCGTTCCTCGACAACACCGCCATAAATGTTAGCACTAGAAGTTGCCTTCAGATTGCATGGAAGGCAAGCCCAGTACCCATTAGTTTATATGTCATAGGTTGGTTTTAAAGAAGTCAAATGGGCGCAGACTCAAGAAAATATCGTTTTAACTTAGAAAAATGGGTCGACATGCACAAGAAGGTGAGGTCTTGATTCAAATTCAGTTAGCAAGTTGAGTGTAAGTGTGAGCAGAGGGAAGAATTGGTGAGAAAGATGAATGAGACTATTATGGGCATCAGGCCTTCCACAAGCTCAGAGAGGAAAAATTTGAATTCAATAGCGATCTTGAGCTCAAGCTTCAGACACTGAAGTATATAGAAAGAAACACAGTTACAACAACATAATAATCAAACCTCCATTATCCTGCAACTACAACAACTTGACTGGATCATCCATGCTCGAACCATTCAGTGTGAGAAAGGAAAATATGACATAGGAAACTGATTAAAACTGGTCAAGATACTACTATGATCAAACCTACATCACAACAACATAACTACCCTCAGCTGGATCATCCATGCCTGAGTGTTCTAACACAGTTGTTATAGAGAAATGAAAAGGAAATTGACTTTCATTAAACAAGAATTCTCAAATGCAGATACATAACCAGAATAACCAGAGCTTCATCAAAACTTTAAAATACGGGAGCCTAGCTCAACCATCGACGATAAAAAAATATCAAAATTACTTTTGTATACTCAGAATAATTCGCCACTGCTAGCAAAGGCATTCCCGTGTATTTTCATTCAAGTATTTACATCTGCATTTTCTCTGGCAGACTGCGCATGTACTCTTCTGTCAGACGCAATTGTGTTTCAGCAGGAACCTGCAGAAGACCTGACTTGCTGACAATCCGACCTAGCTTTCCATTTATGTGGTGAGACGAGGTTTCAACCACCTCTTCCACTTTCATTAAATACCTGCATCGGGATTGAAACATGACTTAATGCCCAGGGGGCGGCCACACGCTGCTCTCGGATAGGACGCTATATAGACATGTGATTGTGGGGCCGCTCAAAGGTGGTTTCGATTCACACCTCTTTTGAGCCCGCAATCCTCCACCTTTTTCCACGTAGTCTCTTTTCCACACCACGGTTTAAATTGTGGGATTGCTCAAGAAAATTATCGCCTGAGCCTGAGAATGTCGTGTCCCCACAATAGACTGTTGTCGTCGATCTTGTGATCTTGGGTGAGGATTTACGATCAATGACTCAAATCTTCCCTCTTCAGATCAATGGATCATATCTTCCGTTTTCGAATCGATGGCCGAGATCTATTTCGCGATTCAGGCTTCAGACTTTTCAAACTTCAAACTTTATTTTTCCCAAGAAAATCCTCCGGAGATAGGGATCCAATGACGCGTGGCTCTTGGATTTGGACACCCGAGATCCACTTTGGGTCTTCAGGACTTCGTCCACTTCGAGACTTCGGGTACTTTGATGCTTCAAAACTTTGAGCACTTCGGGCACCTCGACACTTTGGACCTTTTTCTCTAGCGCTATACTTCGTGCAATTTTGGACTCTCGAAATCCCATGAGCTGCTAATCCAATCTTCACAGGGGATCTCCACTGTTAAAAACTGAGCCCGCCTGCTTGAAAGATTAAAACCGCTTGCTACTTGCGCTTCAAGCTCAAAATGGACTGGTATGAAAGCAGCGCTTTGACGCTTCCTATGAAGACCATGAACTCAGATGACCTGTTGCCTCTTGAAAACTATATGTGATAACATTTGGCTCCATAGGGGATGGCATGCTCCCTACAAGCTTCGAAGAACCCGCAGTTCCAGTGCCTTAGTTGTTGGGCTATGTATTCATGCTCAAAAACCATCCTGCTTAGAAATAAAATCTGACAAGCACACTATCCTAAAAATGAAAACAAAACACATGGGCTCCAGGAGCAGCTTATTTATGTACATTCCTAGACTAACCTATTTTTACAAAGCGCTAGGTGAAAGAAAACTTCCAGCATAGCCATTCAAGTGGCTTCCTAACTGGAAACACACTTACTCTGTCAGTGATTGATAACACATAATGCAATCGTGACAGCAGAACAATTGCATCTTTTAGCCTCCCTCCTAGTGTTGAAATCAAGATAAAGCTGGGCAGCTTCAAAATATGAAGGAAATGTAATTCGATGTACTCTGTTACTGACTCATAGAATGAGTGAAAAAATCCATGAAGTTGAAAACAAAAGGCCTGCTTTGCTTTACAGTTACTCACTCTTGGTTGGATATCTCTGGTAAGCACAGGTGAGTGAAAGGTTGATGCAGGTCGATGGATCCCATGTGATGGTTGCTCACTTATAGGCTTTGGGCAGGATATAAATGGCTCTTTTGTCTCTTCCTCTCCTTCTTCATGGCTCTCCCAAGGATCAGATTCATAATTATCATAAATAGGACCCATGGGAAAGCTCTGCTCTTGGTCTTCTACAGGCCCAGGATGGTTGATTTCCATACAATGCTTGTCCTCAATGTATAAAGGAAATGACTATGTTGCATGCTATTGGAAATCCTTCATATCCAACTTAGAATTTGATTCATAGCTATCATACACAGGCTGGTTTCTCCCCAAGTCATCAAAAATTGATGCAAGTATATGTTGGTCTTCATCTGAATATACAACTATTTCTTCATTTAAATCTGAGATAGTGGGTGAATCAGGGGCAGAATATGCTACCTCTATGGCTATGTACTCCTCAACCTCACCATCATGAGATGGGAGGCCAATAACATTTTCTCCTAGGATTGGAAACCTCTCTACGTCCCTTTCAAATGAGCATCAAACACATTCTGCCTTCAGTTTTTCTAATTCTGCAGAAAGTGATTTTACCTGCTCCACAAACTCACCCAAATAATCTCTTTCATATTCACAATCTTTATCCTCATAGCTTCCATCAGACACAGCCATATCTTGAATACAATATTTATATTCTTCATAACAATTATGACAAATTAACTTAGAACAATAAAACTTTTGGCAGTGCTTATTGAAATATGCATGAAATTCTCCCAGGGAGGAGATGCTAGTAGGGGGTAAGGAGTGATACCATTGGCGAGCATCTCCTTCTAATGAGAACTTGAAGATTTTTAATGATACATCATCATGATGTATCTACCACTGGTGCATGAGTTCATGAAACTCACAGAGATGTTTGGCAGGGTTGTCATCTTTATGTTCTTTAAGTATGGGAAAAAAATCAACCCACTCATCGACAGTAGGAACAATATTGGGAAAACCGGGAACAACAGATAGGTTAAAAGGAGAAAACCTTCGAGCCATAATTTTGTCCATTTCGGACTAGTGGAGTCGTCAATCGATCCTTTAACCATGGAGTCGCCAGGGGAATGATATGTAATTTGAGTGTGTCTAGTCTTTGTTCACCATCAAAGACCAAATATGATCGTTGTTTTCTCTCAGGGGGATTCAGGTGTAGCCATATGGTAGCGACACTTAAATAGTGGAGTCAACATAGTGGAGTCGTCAGGTGCAAGCGCAATCTTCAATGGTTCTGATATCTAATGCACCTTAAGAATCAGAAGCTCTTTGTCGTTCTATCCCAGGGAAAGGTCTTCAATTCGTTCCCCAGCAATGACACCAGATATGTTAGTACTAGAAGCTGCCTTCAGATTGCATGGAAGGAAAGCCTAGTACCCATCATTTTATATGTCACAGGTTGGTTTTAAAGAGGTCAAATGGGCACAGACTCAAGAAAATATCGTTTTAACTCAGAAAATTGGGTCAGCATGCACAAGCAGTTGAGGTCTTGATTCAAATTCAGTCAGTAACTTGAGCTTCAGTGTGAGCAGAGGGAAGACTTGGTGAGAAATATGAATGAGACTACTATGGGCATCAAGCCTTCCAACAACTCAGAGTGGAAAAACTCAAACTCAAGAGCGATATTGAGATCAAGCTTCAGACACTAAAGTATGGTGTAAGAAACATAGTTACAATAGCAGAATAATCAAACCTCCATTATCCTACAACTGCATCAACTCAACTGGATCATCCATACCCGAGCCATTTAGTGTGAGAAGGGAAAATATGACACAAGAAACTGATAAAAATTGGTCAATATACTACTGTGATCAAACCTACATCACAACAACATAACTACCCTCGACTGGATCATCCATGCCCAAGTTTTCTAACACTGTTGTTACAGAGAAATGAAAAGGAAACTGACTTTCATTAAACAAGAAGTCTCAAATACAAATACATAATGAGAAGAACTAGAGCTTCATCAAAACTTTACAATATGGGAGCCTATATCAACCATCGACGATAACAAAATATCAAAATGACTCCTATATACTCAGAACAATTCACCACTGCCAGCAAAGGCATTCCTGAGTCCTTTCATTCAAGGCTTTACGTCTTCATGTTATCTGGAAGACTGCGCATACAGTATTCTATTAGACGTGAGCTTCTGTTAGACATAATCATGTTTCAGTAGGAACCTGCAGAAGACCCGACATGCTAACAGTCTGACCTGGATTTCCATTTATGTGGTGAGACAAGGTTTCAACCACCTCTCTCGCTTTCATTATATACCTACATGTGGCTTAATTCCTAGGGGGTGGCCACACGCTGCTCTCGGATAGGATGCTATATAGACATGTGATTGTGGGGCCACTCAAAGGTGGTTTGGGTTCACACTGCGTTTTAGCCGAAAATCCTCCACCTTTTTCCACGTAGTCCCTTTGCCAAACCACAGTTTCAATTGCGGGTCTGCTCAAGAAAATTATCGCCCAAGCATGTCGCATCCCCGCAATAGACTGTGGCAGTCAATCTTGTGATCTTGGGTGAGGATTTACGATCATCGGCTCAAATATTCCCTCTTCATATCAATGGATCAGATCTTCCCTTTTCGAATCGACGACTGAGATCTACTTCACGATTCGGGCTTCAAACTTTTCAAACTTCAAACTTTGTTTTCCCCAAGAAAATCCTCCGGAGCTAAGGATCCGATGATGCGTGGCTCTTAGATTTGGACGGCCGAGATCCACTTCAAGTCTTTGAGACTTCAGCCACTTCATAACTTCGGGCACTTCTGCACTTCAGGAGCCTCCACACTTCGGACCTTTTTCTATGGTGCTATACTTCACGCAATTTTGGACTCCCGAAAGCCCATCAACCACTAATCCAATCTTCACAGGGGATCTCCACCATTAAAAATTAAGCACACCTTCTTGAAATATTAAAAATGTTTATTGCTTGCGCCTCATCCCAAAATGGACTGGTATGAAAGTAGCGCTTTAGCGCTTCCTGTGTAGACCATGAACTCAAATGACCTGTTGCCTCTTGAAAACTATATGTGATAGCACATCCATGATACCCTTTTGTTACAAGACCTGTGAAATTATTAATGTATACATAGCACGTTAGCATTGAATATCAAAACAATCACAGTGAATTAAATATGCCAAAAAATATTGTTGTGTATATAAACAAATCAATAAACATGTAATTTACCAAAGAAAAATCATAATCTTGGATAATAATGTGTGGTGTAAAAACATATTCCATACAATGTAAAACTCCTCTCTGTTGCGATGGGTCTTGACACATCGTATACATGTATCCCTTCCCATAATTCCTTCAATTCATATACCAATGGTTGTAGGTATACATCCATATTTTTCATTTGTCTTCTACTAGGGACTATAATATCCAACATAAGATGTTCATTCTTCACAAACAACCGTGGGGGGATATTGTTATTGATCACTATTACAGACCAAACAAAATAGTTGTTGTTTTGGAGGGAATATGGGTTGATGCCATCCATGGCTATGCTGAGTAGTAGACATCGTACTTCATCCTTGAATTTTTCGGGCCATGTATCCTCTATATGCTTCATGGATAATGAATATGTTAGGATTCACATAACTCTCGACTCAATTATGTGTGAGGCATGCCATCCCTGCAACATATCTAATTCTTTGCAATGAAAGAGTCTTTGAATCCTTGGGATTATAGGCATGTGCCTCAATATATTATCAGGAGGACCATAAGATTTACCCTTTTTATTTGATTTATGGTACCTGTCATGCCCACATTTTGGACATATCACTTTTTTTGCATATTCTCCTCTATATAGAATACAATCATTCAGACATGCATGATATGATATGTACTCAACACCCAACATTTTCAACATTAGATTTGCCTCTTTGCATCTATTGGGAAATATATTATAACTTGGAAGAACCTTATCTTTGAATAACCTGCAGTTAGTGGGAAATAGAAATGTACAATGTTATTTAATGTTCATAAAACCGACCATTTTTAATGTTGATTGTGTGACAAGATTTATCAAAATATAAGGCGCTTAATGGTCAATTACCTCAATATTGTCGAGAAACATGTGTTTGACATGAAAAACTTTCCTTTCAAGTTGTATAGTAACATTGTTGTCCCCAACTAGGTAGACTTTGATTGACTAGGTCAAAAGAGAGGGGTGTGGAATAAGTTTTTAGGCTTTCAAAAAGGTATCAGTGATATGAGCATCATCCCCTAGATCATCATCATGGAATGCATCTAACAACATTTTCTCCATGGCAGTAGTATCTCTTAAATAATCATCCATACCAACCTCTATTTGATTGACTCCATTTCCAACTTGTGAAGAACTACTTTGATGTAGTCATTCCTAATTGGTGAATTTGGACGTAGTGGGAATTGAATAGGTGGTTGATTCTACCATTATTGGTATGCTTCCTCTCTGATTTGTGATCTTATTGTAGCCTTCTCTTGATTTTACATTGTAGTGGGGTTCAACGGAATATAATAGGTAGGTCGCTCATCATCATAATTCTAATTTCAAAAATATTGAACATTCGTACATCGATGATATTGGTAAGCACAATGCAATTGGTTTGTTCAAGTTACATTATACCAAAAAATTATTACAATCACTAACCCATGATTGCGGCTGGAAGATGGCATGTTACAATTGACAGGGTAAAGTGGCTATCCATTTTCATCTACCAACTGTTTGTGGTATGTTTCTCTTTATAAGAGCTTTCGACGTTTTTGAACTGGTGGAATATTTTCTACTGAACTCGATTTTGAATCAGGATCCTACAAATTTGGATACATTTTTATTCAGATTGACATGGATAAAAAATAAATTCAATTAGATAATCAAAATATAAATAAAATCTAAACTTACTGGAGATGGAAAGGGAGAAATCTGCGATGGAATTTGACCAATATGGAACGAGATGGAATTTGAAGAATTGACCATTTGATATTATAATATTTTCTCCATGCATTTAAGAGTAAGGTGACTTTAAGTAGAAAATGTATACTATGAAGTACTGCAAGTCATATGGATGCATCCTAAAAGATAATTTATGATGAATATATTATTTTATGTGCGAATGAAAATTTAGATAACTTTTTTTTTTTGTTTGTTAATTTGTGCAGGACCTGCGATTAACCTGTGGCTTGAGAAACCGCGACTCAGGGGCATCTAAGCCGTC
>SNQJ01S0016565.1:151046-169330 GCA_010110895.2 Picea sitchensis | reverse complement strand
GGTCTTCAAACAAAGGGTAAATTTGCATGTCCAGTTTGTGGTCCTAAGATGAAATATCACCGGTCAAAAAGTTTAGGAAAGGAGGTGTTTGATGAGTATAGACACTTCCTCTCTAAGAACCATAACTATCGTATTACTGAAAAAGATCTTTTCAATGGGAAACAAGAGACTGGACTAAAACCACAAAGAATGACACCTTGCCTGTGGAAGTTGACATATGAAAGAATTAATCCTTGAGGTACGCATTTTGTTTATGTATCGTAAATGGAATCACGTTTTGAAATTTTATTTTAATTATTCATTTTATTTTACCGCATTTGATAAAAAGGTTTCTGATTTTTTTTTATGCTTCATCAATTTCATCGTCGTGAAGTTAGTAATAATGGGCTTCCATGAAGAATGAAATGTTATCCCACTCAATTCATGAGGTTGACTTACTATAAGGAACTAAAAATAGTTCATTTATTTGATACAATGCATATCGGGAAGAATGTAACGAAAACATTATGGCAAATCATAGATGGCAGGAGGGATAAAGAAAAAATTGTCAAAATTTGTAATGACATTTGGGAAGCCAATCATGCAATGCAAAGTGTGATCCGATCAAATAGCGATGGAGACAAAAATAACCTTCCATGGTTATTAACATAGCAACAAAGCAATGGTGTGAACGAGGTCATTCAAAAAATTAAATTTCCCACAGGTTTTTGTTCAAACATAAATAATATCTTAACGAAGAAAGGTGAATTTGGTGCGGTAAAAACACATGATTGGAATACCTTCATTAAGGTAATTAATCATTTCAATATTCATATTTATATATTGGTCGTATACATTTTTTGAGATTTTTATTTTTTTGTCTAGTTTTGAACAAGTAATGATTTGTTTTTATTGTTACATTATGTTCTACCTCTATCTCTCCCAAATGAATTTGACAACAACGTCAAATAAGTTATATATGATCTTGGAAAATACATGAGGTAAGTAGCTGCAATATATATGCAAAAAAAAAAATCAAATTTTTGTTGTACTTGATGACATGTGTTTTACTTGTAATGTAATATGTATTTATATGTTTTGTTGAAACATGTTATTTTCTTGCGTCATGATTTGTAGATGGTTGTCATTGAAATAAATCCATAAAGATGATATAAAGTAATGGAAGAGAGAAATTCCTTGGCTAATGTGTGAAATGCAGAAGTATATACCTCCAACATTTTTCAATGCACAAGAACACTACCTCATACACCAAGTTGAGGAGATTGAAATGTGTGGACCTGTACACACAAGGTCAATGTGGATGGTGGAGAGGCACTTGAAATCATTGAAGGCTTTGGTTAGAAAAAGAGTATGTCCTGAGGGTTCTATGGTGGAGGGATATATGGTATAGGAATACATGGTGTATATTAGTCACTATCTTCCTAAATTAGCAGTGCAAGCTATGCATGCAGTGGATTGCATATGGGATGTGAACTCCATCAAAAAATTTGAAAGGGAGAAGTTGTTGGGGAAAGGTACAATGAAGAAAGTGAGAGGTAATTAAATTGTGGATATTTTTAATAAATATATATTTTTTCATTTTTTTGTGTATATGATCATACTCATTTAATATTTAGTATTTCATCATTTATTAATATTTACCATGGTTATAACTAATATTTAATATTGGTGAATTGTGAGTTTTTGATCGGTCAGTTGCTCAAGATTGCGATGCACTACATTTATACATTGCAAACAATCTTGACTGGATGAAGGTATGTATTGATAGATGTAAAGAACATCATGGCGGTAGGTTATCATGGAAAGAACTATATGAATTGGTTAGAGAAGCTCATCGTAATGGATATTTCGATGTTACGCAGAGGGAAATAGATTTAGCATATTGTTTGAAAGATGGAAATGCAAGAAAATTAAGCCATTTTATTCAGTTATTTGATATTATATTAATGTCACTGTAGGTTTTTTTTTTTCATATATATTATACTTTCCAAGTTATATAAATTTGTTTATTATTAATTGGCAATGCATCTTTTACATGTCTAGCATATTGCAGTTGAAACACCACAAGGCTATGTGGTGCAATGGTCGTAAATTTCACATCAAATAGTTGGATGAAACCAGAAAAACTTTTGATAATGGGATAACTACAATATTCCAGGTCACTAATGTTTCATATAGGAGTGACAGATGTCCTCAAGAATCTAAAAATAGATACTATGGGTTTTTGAATGATATAATTGAGTGTGACTTTAATTCCTTCAAATTAGTTCTGTTCAATTTCAAATGGTATAGGTTATGAATGCATGAACATGATGAGGAAAGAACCATTATTCAACATGCCAACGGATTTCCAATGATTAAAACAACAGTTTTTTAAAAAACAAATGACCGCTATGTTTTTCCAAGTCAATGTGAACACGTATTTACTCAAAGGTTCCAGGTAAGAGGGATTGGTCATTTTTTGTTAAATATGATCCAAGAGAAAGGCTAGTAAAGTATATTGTAGATGAGGAAGATGATATTGAAGAAGAAGATGATGTAAAGACAGGGCAGGAAGAATATGGGTCGACAGATGAAGAAGATGGATAAGATGAACCAGGCGTAGGAGACAATGCGCCAGTTATTGATGATGATATCAATGAAGATATGCTCGAAAATGACATTGATGATGATGATGATATCATAAATCCTTTCAAAATTGTTTCTAAACCAGATGCTAATGTTACAGGAGAATCCCCTTGCGAACAAGTGGATTTCCTCTTGGATACTAGACCCCATTTTCCCCTTGGAGAATGAAACCCAAGTGGTCGATTTGATGTCATTATCAATCAATCCTACTCTCTCGTTAGAGAGTAAACTTGATTCTGCCCATGTTTTTCTCATTGATACAAAATCTACCGTGCTGGGGGGCATTCCTCCTTCTCCCGTGAAACCCCCTCCAAGTAATGAGGCCATTCTTTTTTATTGGGGTGTGCTAACTAGACCTCGTCTTCCCTCTCACATTCCTTTCAAGATTACATTACAAGTTTGTGGTTGGGACGCTCCTCATGCGTTGATAGATGAAGGTTCGTTCGTTAGTATTTTTTCCTTTATTGCTTGGCAAGCTTTGGGTTATCCTCAGCTTGTGTTGGTTACCCAGACTATGTTCGCTTTTAACAAAAGAACCAGTCACCCTTTTTCCCATAACTTTGGGAGGGAAAAATGCCTTTATTGATGTTATGGTAGTCCAAGACCCCTTGAATTTCGATTTACTCCTTGGGTGAGATTATTTCTATGCCATGAAAGCTATTGTGTCCACTCTATTTCGTGTGATATCTTTCTCGCACGATGGAAGAATGGTGACTATTGATCAACTTTCATGCGTTGGTCCTGACTTGATTACCAACCCAATGACCTCCCTAAACGGGTCTTATATGCAGTCGGTATCACCTCTGCCACAGGTCAATTATGTGGCATTGTCTCCCATGACTTCAACTTTCGATGACTTAGATCCGATAGTTGACATGGTGATCTCTTCGGTAGGGCTATTGGAGCATGATCTCCTTACCCCTGTCGCGACCCTCGACATGTGTTCCTTCCAGAGCATTGTTATTCCATCCAGGGAAGATCTCTTGGAAGCCATGATCGTTTTTTTTCCCTTGACATGGTTTCCTTCCAGAGCATTATCCTCTTGGAAACCATGATCAAGAAGAGGCTACGAGCATAGTTTTTTCTCTCTGTAGCAAGCTCATTAAAAATGAAACAAAGATCTGGGGATTGAACCCGAAGCCTTGAGCATAGTTCTTTTCCTATGTCAAGTTTGTTAAAAAATGAAACAGTCACCTCTCCTGTCACGTTGAGTCTTTCGCCAGATCTCGTAGATGTCGAGTCGAGTCTTTTGTTAGGTCTCGTATTTGAACCTTCATTTCATCCACCTGTATCCTTTTTCTCCATCTAGTAAAGAAATTGGTGACAAAATCAAAGTCAGTGAATGAATTGAATCTTGGGGGGCATGTCTCCAGCCTTTTATTGTCATTCTGGAGTTATGGTGCTAGCTTTTCAAGATGGGGGCAGAGTATTAACCATCTATGGGTATCCCAACCTTTGGAAATTACGTTGGGAATTTACAAGCATACTTTAATTTTGTTTCAAGCTTGTGTCAAAAATGAAACCAATAACGGGCATGGTCTTAGTTCCTTCTCACTCTCCAAAAAACACGAGAATGAACCGAGTAACCTTTTATCTCTTTTTCAGACTTGTAAAGGTTATATGAAAAATGAGCCCCCTAGATTCTCCTTTAAATCTCTTTTCAAACTCTCTAAACATGAAAATATTGTCGAGTGATCTTGATTCCTTTCACACTCATTAAAAGGTTTGAAAGGGTGCCTTGCGAGTGGTATTTTATCTCTTTTTCGACCTCACGAGACTAAAATTATGAAAAAGAAAAACCCTGGAGTCGTCTTTAAGTTCTTTTCAGACTCTCTAAACAGGAAAAATAACTGAGTTTACCTTCTCTGGACTCGTTAAAAAGAAATATACATTGAAGGGCCCACATGGGACCGAACCCTTATTTCTTCTAGTTCGTTAAACAAAGGAAGAGGAATTACCAAAGGTGATTTATATCGAGCATGTGTTACCCTCCTCGAGATCGTTAAATTAAAAAAAGGTAATCGTCTATCTGGATGGGGAGGGAATTTGAAGGAAGCAAGCCAAGCAGTTTTTGAAAACAAGCCAAGCAGTTTTTGAAAACATCACGAGTCACTTTTACAATCGGCCTTGAACATGGCACTTTGTCTTTGCATACATTTTAATCCATTGGACCTCTGCACTGAACCAATCCTCTGAGTTTCTTTACTCCTTTGGGTCACCTGACGAAAATCACAATATCCACTATGTCATCATGTTTTGGTCCATGTCATGTTTCTGTTGTTGTGCCTTAGTGTTCAAGGGAAGTATCTTCCTTGAGAGTCAACCATAAAAAATCTTTTGTTTCAACACTCGTGTCAGTCCATGTTCATTTGATCCATCAACTTACATCTCTGTGTTATTTTTGTGTCATTGATGGGGGATATATCAAGGCCCTCCTTTGATGAGTATGTTCCTGTTGACTTCAACACATTATCTAGGAATTAGAATTAGAAACCAGTTAGTACCTTGGGACCTGCATGCCTCAATGGCAGGCCTCCTCACTTCCGAAAATAGGTTTAGATCATTGACCTCTGATCGGATGATTCCACGAATGTTCGAATTCATCTCATTTATTCACATTCACTGGAATGTACTAGGGTACCTTGGGAATCATTGACATCAATGGTGATTTCCCTCACACTTGTTAATGGTTTACCTCATTGACCGATAATCAAGTGGTTTCTACCATGTTCGACATCAGGACATCTATTCACATGGTTAGACTCGTACTACATTGGGATTGGTAAGAAGACCCTGGGTTGAGTGATCACTCTGATATGTACTTTACCCAGGTTGCGACAGAGTTTCTCTTGAATATTGACACATATACTGTCACATAGATCCACTTTGTATTGGTCTATGGCTATGTCTTGTCGTCTCGTAGATCCACTGTGTATTTTTTGTGGCTACGATCAATTCATGTCATGGAATTATAGATGCACATTGTATCTTTGGTGGCTATACTCTTTGTTAATATAATTATGGATCCGTAGTGTATCTTATGGCATCCATACCTTGCAAGTCTTTATCACCCAAGCATAGGTATGGTTTCCTTGGGTTTGAAACATGTCATAATATTTGTTTGATGGTTGTGTGCAGCCTCTGCTAGGTTCTCTGCATCCATAATCTTGCTCGAAAAAGTCTACAAAGTAATTTAGTCATCATGTCTTCTAACTTCACACTTTGGGGGGCAATCTGTTACACATCAAAATTACTCATTTCAATGATGACCTATTGTCATCATTACAAGTGTTACAAGTGTCACATTTTAGCCATAGTTGTCGCAAGTGTCACAAAAATCATACTTCCATATCGCCTATGTCCTGTCTCTAACAACATCACAGGGACACCGAAGACACCTTCAAAGACTGGTTTAAGAAAGAGAAATCATTTGAGAAAAAGTACAAGTCTTTTTCCATGGAAAAAAAACACTCAAAAATCATTTTTAAAGGGAAGCACTCCCCTATACACTTTCAGGGAGTGGCAACACTCTATACCCTCTTTTGGGGGAGCATTGTAATGATCTGTGCCCCATTCTGAGGGAGCACTGGCCTATTTGAGCAAATCTTGGGTTGTTGAGGAAAATCAGGGAAGAATCCCCTTCATCTCTAGAGTTGGTTGGATTCAGATCTGAGGTCAAGGATCGATCTTAGGGAAGATCCAAAAATTAAGGAGAAGGATCCTCAACCTATCCCAAGGATCGACTGCTTGGGTTGAACTCTCTAACGGAAGAGCGGGATTGACCGAAGATGGGATCGGATCAACCACTTTGTCAACTGGTTCAACCAAGGACGTGACTAGATTAACGACATGATCAACCAGAGTGACTGATAAAGGGACCGGAGCAACCACTTTGGCACTGGTCAAAGGAGGAGTGAGATTGACCACATTGGGACTCTTCAGATGAAGGGTGGGACTGACCAATGGCGGGACTGGATCAGTCACTTGGGTTTCACTTTTCATATGAAAAGTGGGGTTGATCGATGACAGAACTGGATCAACTAATTTTGTTAGTGGTTCAACCGAGGATGAAACTAGATTGACCACCTGATCAATCGGACTAACCAGGGATGGAACCGGATTGACCATTCCATCAACAAACGATGGGTTGGGGGAAATATTACGATAACTAGTTGGAAGTTGAAGCTTTACCAAAAGAGAAGAAGCCTCGTCTATACGGGGACAAAAGTGAGAGTAATGATCACCTTTGCATAACATGCAAGGAAACTTAACAGTTGTCTTATTCTTACCAACCTTAACGTCACTAGTTGACGTGGTGTCACCAACATGTCTAGCAGGGGCCGATGACATGGAGGACCACATTTCTAAGACCTTGGGAAGACCAGGAAAATCCCTCAGAAAGTGGTCACCCTTACAAATAATGCAAGGGGATTTGGGTTTCAGATTCTTCGTTTTAATCTTTTCTACCTCATCAACAATCCCAGTACGATGAATAGTAGCTGGTTGCTTGGATCCAAAATATGATATGGTTGGAGACTTGGTCCTTTTCTGGTTCTTCTTCTTCTCTTTTTGTTTCTTCTTCTTCTTATCAACCTGGCTACTCGCTTTAGAGTTGTCACTAGGCGAAGAAGGAGAAATGGAAGGAGACCTGACAGGCAAAGAAGGAGAAAGGTCAACATGAGATTGATGTGTGGGTGGTGTGCTTACATTTGAAGCACCTACATTTGAGATCACCAGAGTGGAAAATTACCATATCGGTAACCCAATTGTGAGACATGGAAGGCTCAAAGTAGCCATGTAAGGAGGACCAACATTTCCATAAGAAGGAAAAACAAAGGTTTCCCCTGGCAAAGGGGTTCCTTCATTGGTCATTCCGAGAACTGACGCCATAAAAAATAAAGATCCAACCTAGATTTTGCTAGGGAGAACAAACATCACACACTAAAAATCTAGTAAGAAAACAAGCAAACAAAACCTTCTCACAATGAGCACACTAGTTGGTGATGAAATCCAACATCGCGAGAACAAAGTAAGAAGGGGTTGAGATAGAGAGGGTGGAAAAGTTACGTTGATGACCTGCTTAATGAACTTATGCCTTGGTGTAAGCTCCCACACATAATCGCGGGTAAACACTCCAAGGAGCCCAAGTGAGTTTGGCCAACGTCGATTCTAGGTATTGTGAAGACTTGCCCCTCCACAATCACCTTGTGTAAAGACCCTAAAGAGATAGGTCACTAAGGTTACCAACTACAATAGTAATGCCTGGGGAAACAGTCGACAGTCTGATCCACGCTCAAGGGCAGGGTATCTGGCCCAAAATCAACTTGAAAGGCTTCCACTCATCATTGTGGGTATACCTTCAAGTGACCCCCATAATACGTGCAATCTCTACACCAAGACCAACAAAGCAGGGTGAGTAACTCTACCAGTCTTAATGCAACCTCAGGTTTGACTCTTGTGTGAGAAGGGTTTCCCAGGACAAAATGTAGCAATTAGATTTCACCGCTCCTTAACACAAGATTATATGTTTGTTTGCAGCTTTGGAAATTTATCTTTCACACCTATTCCAAATCCCTACAACTAATCTGATGTAGGTTTGCTACCAGAAAATATAAAAATGTCTAATCAATTTTTAGTTTAACGCTTTATTTTTAAGGCTTTTGTTACTCAAATGGAAAACGACGTGGACAATATAGTGTTTTGACCAACTCGAAAGTTATGCAAAGAGATGAAGATGCAATCTTTTCATTTCGATGAAATCTATTCTACGAGAAGGAGAAAACGTTCATCATTACAGATGCATAATGTCATAAAAAAGCTAAAAACCATGCAATTCCGCTACTTCAAATGCAAGCTAGTTTCACTACCCAAAAGAAAAAATGAATTTATCTTCTTTGTTTGATTATAACGTATACAAAAATTAAATACAAAACCTTCAATGCTCCACTACTTTCAATCAGGAGAAAGAGTCCTATGTAGATGCAAAAGACACGAAGCAAAAGGGCTACAAACAAAGCATGCATGCAAGGCAGTGAGGTATGAAAGAAAACAAGTAGAAACTTGTTCTAAAAATAAATAACACCATCAAGTATTCTACAACCAATCAAGCATTCAAGGAATACAATAAAATGCAGAGAAGAATCCAAGAAATGATAGGGAGAAAGAGAAATCACTCAAAACTGTCCTGTCAAAAAAGCAGCTAGAAAAGGCAATTTCACATTTCTGAAAAATATTTCAAGCTCTAATCAAGACAACAGGGAGTGATAAGCATCAAAAACCATCAAAAACCAACCACATACATTGGGTAAAGATCTCTGCAAAACAGGCTGCAAAAGACTGAGCAGAAGAAGGAAAAAACTCTCAAAAAAGAGACTAGCGCTCCCTAACACAAGGGCACAAAGTGTTGCAACTATCCCTAAAACACTATAGGGGAGTGTTGGAGCTCTGGTATGGCCTAGGGGGGGCTTCTAGTCCTCCCAGAAACTTAGAAAAAAGAGCAAAAAATTGCAAAAACTCACCTAGAATGCATGAAAATTTGTGAAATTGCTAGTGAAGGTAGGAGAAGGTGAATGGATGATGAACAACCAAGAATTTCTTGGGAAAATGACCTCAAATATCAAATTTAATAGAGAATATATCCTTGAATTCCTTACAACAACTTTCATTCAATCACATAAGTGAGAAAGCAGTAGATCGACTCCAAATCTCAGGGAAGAAGAGTGACTCAAAGCAAGGAAAATAGATATCAAAAATCCAAACAAAACATCATTAATCCTTAGAAATCAAAGAGTTGGATGCTAAAAAATGACACACTAAGATAGCATTAACCCTGAGCAGATGAATCAGCAAAAAGAAGATTGAGAAACCAACTACCAAGAATATTTTTGCAAAAAAAATACCAGCGCTCTGGTGTCAAGGGCACCGAAGCGTTGCAACACTCTGTGGGAGGCTTCAAGGGAGTGCCAGCGCTTTGGTAGTAGAGGTAGGGGAGTTTTGGCCTCTCAGAACTCAAAAATAATGCCGAGAAATAAATAAAAAAAACTCAGGAAAAATGCAGAAATTCAGTGTGTAAGATGAATCCAAGAGCCAACAACACATATAAGGCTCAGAGACACAACATGCATAAGATCTAAAGGTGAGAAAAGGCCAAAAACAAGACCAAGGAAGGAAACCAAAACTGAAAGCTTCCTCCCCAGTGGAGTCGCCAATTTCTGTTACAGGAGAATACCCCCACGGACAAGTGGATTTCCTCTTGGATACTAGACCCCTATAACCAAAGTAGAAAGGTGCAAATTTTGAACACTGACATTCCTTCTAATGAAGCTAAACTAGTCAAGGAATAAGAAGAAAGGAATGCAAATACCTTTAAGAACGTTTGTCCTTGCTCAATCTAGGCTGATCTTGATCTCCAAGTCTTTCATAAGGTCCTGCAATCGAAGGAACAACAACGACAAAACATACTTCTTATTCCTACCATGATTAGCTTCGAAATAGATCTATCAAAAAGAACAAATTCATGAAACATACACAAATTTGAAGGAAACAGGCCAAGCACACACACACACACACACACACACACACACACAGACACACACACAGACACACATATATATTAATGAAAACAAATCAAAGTGCTTACAACCATAGATGTAGATGAAACAACTTCACCAAGCTCTCTTTGTCCAGACCCTTTCTCAAAAGTTCCACGATCAGAATCACTGTAACTTTCACTAATAAATCTCCCTTATGAGATCATAAGTTTGATGTCTTGCATGTATCCCCCTTTCACCATGAGGAGGCCTCCTTATATAGGGTTGGAGAGGCCTAACCACCTAATAGATTCTTGGGATAGGTTGAGGATCCTTCTCCTTCATTTGTGGATCTTCCCTAAGATCGAGCTTTAACCTCGGATCCGAATCCAACCAACTCTAGAGATGAAGGGGATTCTTCCCTGATTTTCCTCAACAGCCCAAGATTTGCTCAAATAGGCCAGTGCTCCCTCAGAATGGGGCACAGAGTGTTGCAGCACTCCCCCAAAAGGGGATACATAGCATTGGCACTCCCTGATAGTGTATAGGGGAGCACTGCTCTTTAAAAATGATTTTTGATTGGTTTTTTCCATGGCAAAAGACTTGTACATTTTGTCAAATGATTTCTCTTCCTTAAACCATTCTTTGAAGGTGTCTTAAGTGTCCCTGTGATGTCGTTAGAGACACTACATAGGCGAGATGTTAGTATGATGTTTGCGACACTTGCGACAGCTATGGATAAAATGCGACACTTGTAACGCTTGTAATGACGACAATAAAGTCATCATTGAAATGAGTAATTTTGATGTGTAATAGCTAATACATATATTGAGTTGGATGATCAAGAAGAAGATATAGAAGAAGGATGATACAAATGTTGTGTTGGTCTATGAGGTACATAACTAGATATTTTAATTTGTATGAATTATTCTCTTTAAATAATTTTTAATTATGTGGGTTGATTACATGTTTTTAATTTTTATTTCATTTTTGTTTTGGTAGTTTATATGCATGATTACTATGTTTCTTTTGTTTCTTTTTTATTTTATATATTGGGTATTGGGGAATTGAGAGTGATGTGAGGGGGGGGAGGGGCCATATGAGCTTCCACCTTCATGTGGTTGGCCTTGTTTTGTAGAGAATAAATTATTCTCGAAACCAAGAGAAGTTCATTCATTCATCTTTATACTCAAAGATCACTCAGAAACCCACTCTATATATCGTCTCATATTTTCCTCGTTTCGTTTTAATTTTATTATAGATCAAATTTTAAAGGAAACAACTATTAAAAGACATTGTACTAGGTCTAGAGTACATGATGGGCAATAGTGACCTGTGAATGGGGACAGCATTGAATTTTTTTCAAAATGTTTCTGTATAACATCATACATCCTTGAGTCTTGAAACCCTCACTATGTGGGGTCGGTGCATGAAATTTGTGGTGGTTGAATTGGAAGTTCCATGACATTTCAAGAGAGTTCCAACAAAGATTATACATATGGAAATAAAAACATTTGAAAAACATGAGATGCCCATTATGAACGTTGTTGAAAACATGGACGATGTCAAAGATTCTGTGGTCGGGTCATTAGACATCCTTGAGTCTTGAAACCCTCCCATACTGTCAAGGCATGTGTCTAGTCTAACCATGTCGAATTTTAATGCATACATGCACAGTTTGAATACATTTCAACATTGGCCCCATTCGCTGCTCACTATGTGGGGTCGGTGCAAGATGATGTTTGTGGTGGGTGAATTGAAGCTTCTGCGACATCAACTTGACTTGGTAATTCAATAATCATACCCTACTTAAGTATTATGCGGGGACATCAAACATCCTTAAGTATTGAAACCCTCCCATACCTTCAAGGCAACTATCTAGTCTAACCATGTCAAATTTCGATGCATACAGGCACGGATTGAAAACATTTCAACGTTGGCCCCATTCACTGCTCACTGTGCGGGGTCAGTGGAAGAAATTTGTGATGGGTGTATTTGAAGTTCCATGTCAAATTTCAAGATAGTTCCGACAACGATTCTATATAAGGGAACGACGAATGATGACAATGGGAGGTGAAACATGATGAATGTTGATGCAAATGTGGATGATCTCAAAGATTATGTGGGGACATCATACATCCTTGATTCTTGAAACCCTCCCATATATTCAAGGCACGTGTCTAGTCTAACCATGTCAAATTTCGATGCATACAGGCACATATTGAAGAAATTTCAATGTTGGCCCCATTCAGTAGTGCTCACTATGCGGGGTTGGTGCATGACATTTGTGATGGTTGAATTGGAAGTTCCATGACATTTCAAGAGAGTTCCAACAAAGATTCTACAAATGGAAACAACAACATTTGACAAATATGAGACACCCATTATGAACGTTGTTGCAAACATGGATGATCTCAAAGATTATGTGGCTAGGACATCAAATATCCTTGAGTCTTGAAACCCTCCCATACCATCAAGGCACATGTCTAGTCTAACCATGTCGAATTTCAACGCATACATGCACAGTTTGAAGAAATTTCAACGTTGGCCCCATTCACTGCTCACTATGCGGGGTCGGTGCAAGATGACATTTGTGGTGGGTGAATTGAAGCTTCTGCGACATCAACTTGACTTGGTAATTCAATAATCAAACCCTCCTTAATTATTATGCGGGGACATCAAACATCCTTTATTATCAAAACCCTCCCATACCTTCAAGGAAACTATCTAGTCTAACCATATCAAATTTCGATGAATATGGGCACAGATTGAAAACATTTCAATGATGGCCCTATTCACTGCTCACTGTGTGGGGTTGGTGGAAGAAATTTGTGATGGGTGTATTTGAAGTTCCATGTCAAATTTCAATATAGTTCCGACAACGATTCTATAGAAGGGAATGACAAATGATGACAATGAGAGGTGTATCATGATGAATGTTGATGCAAATGTGGACCATCTCAAAGATTATGTGGGGACATCATACATCCTTGAGTCTTGAAACCCTCCCATACCTTCAAGGCATGTGTCTAGTCTAACCATGTCAAATTTCGATGCATATAGGCACATATTGAAGAAATTTCAACGTTGGCCCCATTCACTAGTGCTCACTATGTGGGGTCGGTGCATGACATTTGTGGTGGTTGAATTGGAAGCTCCATGATATTTCAAGAGAGTTCCAACAAAGATTCTACAGATGGAAACAAAAATATTTGACAAATATGAGACACCCATTATGAACGTTGTTGCAAACATGGACAACATCAAAGAATATGTGGTCGGGACATCAAACATCCTTGATTTTTGAAACCCTCCCATACCGTCAAGGCATGTGTCTAGTCTAACCATGTCGAATTTCGATGCATACATGCACAATTTGAAGAAATTTCAATGGTGGCCCCATTCACTGCTCACTATGCGGGGTCGATGCAAGATGACATTTGTGGTGGGTGAATTGAAGCTTCTGCGACATCAAATCGACTTGGTAATTCAATAATCAAACCCTCCTTAAGTATTATGTGGGGACATCAAACATCCTTAAGTATCTAAACCCTCCCATACCTTCAAGGAAACTATCTAGTCTAACTATGCCAAATTTTGATGCATATGGGCACATATTGAAAACATTTCAATGTTGGCCCCATTCACTTCTCAGTGTGCAGGGTCGATGGAAGAAATTTTTCATGGGTGTATTTGAAGTTCCATGTCAAATTTCAAGATAGTTCCAACAACGATTCTATAGAAGGGAATGATGAATGTTGACAATGAGAGGTGTATCATGATGAACGTTGATGCAAATGTGGATGATATCAAATATTATGTGGGGACGTCATACATCCTTGAGTCTTGAAACCCTCCCATACCGTCAAGGCATGCGTCTAGTCTAACCATGTCAAATTTTGATGCATACAGGAACATATTGAAGAAATTTCAACGTTGGCCCCATTCACTAGTGCTCACTATGTGGGGTCGGTGCATGACATTTGTGGTGGTTGAATTGGAAGTTCCATGACATTTCAAGAAATTTTCAACAAAGATTCTATAGATGGAAGCAATGAAATTTGAAAAACATGAGACGCCCATCATGAACGTTGTTGCAAACATGGACGATCTCATAGATTATGTGGTCGAGACATCATAAATCCTTGAGTCTTAAAACCTTCCCATACCGTCAAGGCATGTATCTAGTCTAACCATGTCGAATTTTGACACATACATGCACAGTTTGAATAAATTTCAATGTTGGCCCCATTCACTGCTCACTATGTGGGGTCGATGCAAGATGGCATTTGTGATGGGTGTATTGGATGTGCCATGACATTTAAAGAGAGTTTTGAAAAAGAATATTCTATAGATGGAAATGAAGAATGATGGCAATGAGACATCCATTATATTGAACGTTGATGCAAACATGGATGATCTCAAATATTATGTGGGGACATAAAACATCCTTAAGTATCAAAACCCTCCCATACCTTCAAGGCAACTATCTCGTCTAACCATGTCAAATTTCGATGCATATGAGCACAGATTGAAAACATTTCAACGTTGGCCCCATTCACTACTCACTGTGCGGGGTCGGTGGAAGAAATTTGTGATGGGTGTATTTGAATTTCTCACCTGGGGAATCTACTCTTTTAGCCTTATCACAATGGACCTACATGTCACTCTACCCATCTGTCAAACTCTTTAGTTGACAAGTATGTTGTTATTTTTGACTTTTCAAATAATCCAAAGAACAAAAGAACAAAGTGGGTGACCCAAAAAACAAAGTAGTGGTTTTCTATAATCTATATAAATCATATACTATCCTAGGTAAACTATCCCCAAGAACGACCATTTATATATCAATATCCTATAGATGAGGTTGAATAATGACTTGTCATTATTGAATAATTGGTATAACACAACAATGTTGAAAAATATGCACAACTCTTAACACAGACAACTTAGAAAAATATGTCAGACTCTGAAAAGGATGTATTCTAGAGTCATTTTCCTTACAAAAACCACATAAGCATAACTTTTGAACCTCTCTTGCTTAGATCTAAAACGTTGGTAGTCCACCGTTGAGAAGTAATAATTGGACTAGTATTAGTTTTGTCATCCAAATGATCTAAAGTTTTTTCCTATTCAATGATAAGATTAAGATGGATCATGACGATGATAACATTTATTCAACCATTAGTTAGGAAGACAGGAGCACATATTTTTGACTTTAGGGTGACTTTTGAGGATGGTAGCCAATCTTTTTTACTAGAAAGTACAAAAGGGATTGTTAGGAATCCATAACTCATCCAACTACCAAATATACATACAAATATGTCATTTTCTTTAGAATTTTGAAGAGGGTAATTTTCATGGTACAAAATCATGAAATCATTCCAATGGAACCAATTTTGAATTATTGGACTCTAAAAATTCTTGACCTCACAAACTATGCACATTCGATAGACAGATTTGGCAAGCAAGACTTAAATATTGTTTATCCGGCCATTAGAAAAAGAGAGATTATGCGTATATGTTAAAAACATATACACTTTCCAAGATAAAATGGATACACTTGGACCAAAGATGGGCATTTTGCTTAATTTGAGGCTTAAAAAAATGGTCCATGTGACATTGCTAAAAAATTCTCTAATCATCCACGCTACAAGATAATGTAGTCCCTTACATCATAATATCAACCCAATTAATCTTTCTAATGTCCTTCATCATCCAATAGATCTTCCAACTAACTTTGGAATCAATTTTTATTTAGGAGAAGGCCAAAATAAAGAGTTTTGAAAGAGGTTATTTAGGGGTTTCTAAGCACAAGCAAAGGGAAGCTTTGGAGAATTATTTTTTCTACAAAACAAGAAGTAACATCCTTGCAAGATATTCATATTGAGAGAGGTCAAATCCTAGTGATTTCAATATGGTATCTTCATTTGGATCTTTTCTAGCATCCATTGCCACATTTGAATAAAATGTATTAAATCTAATTATAATTTTCAAGAACTTAAAATTTGTCTTATGTATATATTCTCCCAATTATAATTTACAAACGTTTGTTTTTTCTATGTATAATTTTTTAAGCCCATACAAACCACAATCACACTTCAAAACCTATTATCGTTGAGTATTACAACAACACCAAGAACCTCATATGTTTTGACGAAACTAAAATATTAGTCGAAACTGAACATTATTTGACTAGGATCATTAGAGAAGCTATTGAAATTGAGAAGTTATTTTATTTTTACATTTTTACTTCCTATTTAACCTTCCTCACCCTCTTTCCTTCATTCAAATTTATTCATTTTTACCCTCTTTTTTTCGTTCTCCTATTGATTCCTCTATGGTTTGTTGGTTGCTTTCCTCACTTGATGCCATTTCCTTGTTTCTTTTCTTCCCCTTCTCCTTTTTCCCTTTAATTATATTTTTGGACAAAATTATGCATTTTCCGATAGTTAACTTTATTTATTTTTACTTTAATTATTCTGTATTGATCCCTTTGAATTAAAATTATTATTAACCATTTCTATTCTTAATTTTAGTATCATTATTATTGTCTTACTATTATTTTTAGCTCTTAAGATTGTACCTAGCAAGTGTAGAGGTATGCAACATGTATGAGTCCAATGTCTTGCTAGCACATAATCAAAATCAATCGAAATCAAAACATTGTTAATTATTCCTATTRCATTTTAAAACYAATGGCCAAATACAAACTTGATTAGYATTCYTTCAACAAAAATCCATTCAGTGCTTTCATAAACTTCATAAAATTTAATCTTGATAAACAAGGTATGTTGAGTGGTTTCTTGAGCATAGTCCATTCTCTAACTTAAATATTGTCATGAATACATCTTTTGATACATTCGTAATTATGTATCTTTAACTGTTATAAGAATGATTAGATTAAAATAGCAAAGCTTTAGCGATAATTTAATAAGATGTCATGGAAAAAAAAGATGTCACCTACTAAAATTGAAAGAACCCATATTGTCTTAGGAATGCTTTAAATAAAACTTGTTAATACATTCTAAAATGGTCCTTGTCAATAATCCCCATGACCACACGTTTTGTAAAACTCCTACTTGGTGTACAAAACCTCCTAATGGTGCTCGTATTTGAAGCACAAACCAAATATCCCCTCTAAATGGCTTGTGTTGTGATTCAAGGACTCATTCATGGATCATGAGCCTTAAAAGATTCATTTAGGTACTAATACCCTTTATTTTATCCCATGACCATGGTTAAGGTCTTGAGACCCATCCCTTATGCCTAAAAATTTCTAAGGATGCTAATATATCATTCATAGGATAACAATTCTATCTAGAGGTTTTATGTGATGGTTTGAGGTGTCATTAATGAATTATGATCCTAGAAGATTAGCTTAGGTACTATGGCCCTTATTTTCCTACGTCAACGATGATCAAGGCCATGAGACCCATGCCAGGTATATAAAATCTCTCAATAATGTCCATATCCCAGAATGAGGCTAATGATTTTGGTTTGTGTCATGGTTTAAGTCCTAGTTCAGGGATCAGTTCCCTATAAGATTCATTTTGGGCCGATAGCCCAAGACCCATCCCTTATGTGCAAAGACCCATTCATGATGAAGAATACCCCTCAACCTCATGGGGGGAAGAAATAGATGCATAGGGGCTCTCATCTTTAAGGTATTCACCAAGATATTTCATGGGAGAACACAATGTTTCTTCAACAATTCTCTCTTCATGTGCTTGAGCACACAGATCAATGAACCATGGGGGACATTCCATTTTTTTAACTCCTTATGTTAAAAACCCTATAATACCCATAACCTCTATGACTCATATCCATTGAACTCTATAATTTGAAACGCAACCCCAATAAACAATATTATTTTAATCCCTAACTTATAAAACCATTAACTCCTAACCTCTATAAACAATAGTATTCTAGTCTCTAACCACTAAAATTCTAAATTGCAATGAACTCTAAATTTCTATGAACCATATGTTGGATCATGTTGTCATTGATGCCAATGGTTTGATTGATTGATGTCATTGATTGATGTCAAGTGATTGATTGATGTCAAAGGATTGATTGATTGATGATTGATGTAATATAATATGTATTGTCCTTGATGAGAATGCA